>CM055269.1:94431388-94552971 GCA_029237695.1 Conchocele bisecta
AAACAGATGTTATAAGAAATTTACCCCAACGTTAAGTTTATGAATGTGCTAAGTTTGTGACCTTGACCTTGGGGTAAGGGTTGGGTGATGGGTCATGGATTTGCTACAGCATGATAGAGGGTCATATGAGGAATGCATGTATGAAATATCAAGGTGTTCCATGAAAGGAAACATATGTTATAAGAAATTTACCCCGTTAAGTTTATGAATGTGCTAAGTTTGTGACCTTGACCTTGGGGTAAGGGTTGGGTGGTGGGTCATGGATTTGCTACAGCATGATTGAGGGTCATCTGAGGAATGCATGTAATAACCATGTTCCATGAAAGGAAACGGAAGTTATAAGATATTTACCCAACGTTAAGTTTGTGGACGCCGACGACGCCGGGGGTATGCCATAAGCTCTTATGAACTTCGTGAAGGCGAGCTGATAACTAGAAAATGTGTTCATAGAACACGGATGCCCCACATATCGCTTTGATAATAAATGAGGCCAAATTCCAAGTGAATTTTTTTTTTACCTGAGCGTTAAAGTTTTTGAAGCACCAAGTATGTGACGTTGACCCTGGGCTTGGCGGGGGCAGGACAAACGTGGATTTGGCACAGGACAGTAGAGGACCATTAGAGCAATGCGTATATGAAGTATGAAGCTGATCCGTGAAAGAAAAGAGAAATTATAAGATATTTACCTGAGCGTTAAAGTTTTTGAAGCACTCAGTATGTGACCTTGACCCTGGGCTTGGCGGGGGCAGGTCAAACATGGATTTGGCACAGGACAGTAGAGGACCATTAGAGCAATGCGTATATGAAGTATGAAGCTGATCCGTGAAAGGGAACAGAAATTATAAGATATTTACCTGAGCGTTAAAGTTTTTGAAGCACCAAGTATGTGACCTTGACCCTGGGCTTGGCAGGGGCAGGACAAACGTAGATTTGGCACAAGGCAGTAAAGGACCATTAGAGCAATGCGTATATGAAGTATGAAGCTGATCCGTGAAAGAAAACAGAAATTATAAGATATTTACCCGAGAGTTAAAGTTTTTGAAGCACCAAGTATGTGACCTTGACCCTAGGCTTGGCGGGGGCAGGACGAACGTGGATTTGGTACAGGTCGGTAGAGGACCATTAGAGCAATGTGTATATGAAATATGAAGCAGATCGGTCAAAGGATGAAGAAATTATGAGACATTTACCCGAGCGTTGAAGTTTCGTGACAGACGGACAGACGGGACAGACGGGACAGACGGACGGGACGGACGGACAAGGGTAACACTATATGCCCCCTCCACTATCGTGGTGGGGCATAAAAACTAGAGCATGTGAATGAAAGAAACAAACGGTACTCAATTCTTTGTGAAATTTATAAGTTATTGTAAAGCACTTTCAGAGCACCCATAAAACACATATGCCATCGTATTTGGTGCGCTACATATCATCAAAATCCGTCCATTTGTTAGGATTTAAATGAAAATCTACTGTAAAACATACGTCACAGATTATGTCACGTCGGAAAATCGGACTCGGAAACCATGTGATCACACACCTTGACTGATAAGTAAATATTTTTGAAGAGGACATGACGAATTTCGAACCTAAGTAAAGTGCAATTTTAGCAAACTCGCCTGACGAATTTAAGTCCTGATGAATACGTCTTTTGGGGGCAATGACGAAATTTGACCTTGATGAAAATTAATGAAACCACAGTAGTCCCACATCGCTTTCTGTCATGGCACAATTGATCAGATTAGTTTCGCCCGTGGAACCGAGAATGTTTGAGAATTGCCTGCATTTATAAGTCCTAACAGAATCAAAATTGGAAAGGTTTTCGGATTGAATGAGGTTTTAAAGCTGGGGTCCGTCCCATCTAGTAGGTACAAACTTTTCTTTATGGAAATAAAATAAGTGTATAATGTTGTAACTATTCCACCTGTTTTAAGTGCCAGATACACAGATATAATTATTTAGTAATCTTTAATTTACTTATAGAGACTCGCGCTATTTTCATGTGCCATTGAGGCAGGATATTCTTTAATTATTTATATCAAGTGCAAGTGAATAGGTTTAATGTCCCAGCAACAGCCAAGGTCATATAGAGACGGGACCACAGTTTGAAGTCTCATCCGACAGACCAGTGGGATAGAAATACTATGAAAGTATTTTTGATGCCCAAGGAGAGGTGTTCTAACCCCTAGGCCACAACCCATGCCAAATATTTTTATTGACATATAAAGCAGAGCTCCAGATAAGCTGGGAATTGGCATATTTCACGCACTTATTTTAGCAGAATATGCATTGATTATCAACAGTTGGAGTACAAAATACTCACAGCAATGTGAAAATATACATTGATTCTCAAATTGAGTAGTAGAAATACTGTAATAAAGTTGAAAACGTACTTAGTTGAGCTGCAAGTTTTTGCTTTTTGCAGATCAAATAAGTCAATTTTTAAAAAAAATTATCAGTTGTTCCCTATTTAGTAAAGAAGAAAATCAATGATACATTTGTAAAAGTAAAATACGCAATAAATTTGAATTATGGGGGTATAATACGCTTTAGATACATATCTTATCTGGAGCTCTGATAAATTATGATCATTGCACATCACAAAATAAATAGATGGAATAAATAGTTGTTTCCATTATCATTTGAAGAAAACATGGTTATCGCCCCTAATATCAAACTGGCAATTCACGTTTGATTTAGAAAGTTTAATACTGTCAATTAGCACGTCCGGTAGTGGTAAATCAAGGCTCACTTTGCCCGAAAAATGGCATATCGTATCTAAACAATAAACTAAAACAAACCGTTCCGAAGGTCACAATATACGCCCGTCGAGGCAAGGCCAGTCAACAAGGGGGGATAACTCACTGAAAACCAATAGACTTCATCATCTTGCCTTGATAAACATGTATACCGAATTTGGCTACGATCGTGAAGTAGAACTCGAGTTATTGCGTGGACAAGGATACAAAGAGCGAAAATTAAAATTGGCCACCAAGGGTAGACAAGTCATCGGAAATTTTTCAAAATCAATACGCTTCTTCATCTTGCCATGTTAAACAGGTATACCAAATGCGGTTACGATTGGTGAAGCAGAACTTGAGTTAATGCGTGGACAAGGATAGAGTGCAAAAATTAACAAGAGTTGTCAGAAGACAACGAAGCTCGCCAGTTGGTAGCCTTCACTCAAACTTGGCACAGTTATATAAAAACATGAATAATATATAACTTGACCTTGGGTTAAGAGGTGTGCGGTAGACCTTGACATTGAGGTCAGTGGTGGAAGGTGGGTCTTGGATTTGCTATAGCATGATATAGCATATTAAGAGGAATGCATGTATGTTTGTTTATTGGTGTTTAACGGCCTATCAACAGCTAAGGTCATGTAAGGCCGGGCAAACGGGTTCGATCCCGTTTTAACCTGCTGCATTGGGGGAAAAATCCCCAAATCAGAACGGAATATTTACATCGAGAAAAAATATATTCAGCCCTGAGGTTAGAATAACCTGACCGGGTGCCAGGTCCATACCACACCAAAGTCACTTGGCCCCTTCCCCTAAATTAGGATTATGAATAATCATAATACTCACATAAGGGGTATAACCAGATTCAACTGTCACATACAAAATGCCAAAGACGTATATGAGGGCCAAACCAGGTCTCCAGTCGGAATTCCGGTAAGGATGAACCCTGATCGTTAAATTACCCATCACATTCTCGCACCTGCCACCCACTAAATGACGGTCATCTTGGATTAAGCGATGACTCTCATTTTACCAAATCTGAAAATGCTTCACCCAAGGATCTTAACTTACTATGAAGTTTGGCCAGCATCGGCCATGTGATTACTGAGAAAAAGACGTTCAAAATCTTGAATAAATGAACCTTTTGGAGGCCATCAAAGATGACATAATCATCCGATTCCGACAAATATTGCACCAGAGCAATCGCCTCATCGATACCTTCAATTTGATATATGACATGAGCATATGTGGCCAAAAATCAAATTTGACCCCACGGGCCACGCCCAGTTTTGACCCCAGGGTCACCATTTTAACACCTTTGAAAGAGCATTCTACGACGATTATTTCGTCGAAATCCGGCTGGCGATTCATGAGAAGATTTTTTAAGAATTTCTGCTATTTTTAGATGGCGGCCATCTTGGATTAGCGACAACCTCCGTTTTAACAAATCTGAAAAGGCTTCACCCATGGACCATAACTGTGAAGTATTCGGTCAAAAAATTAAATTTGACCCCAATTTGACCCCACGGGCCACGCCCATTTTGGACCCCGGGGTCACCATTTTAACAACTTTAAAAGAGCATTGTACATCGATCATTCCTACCAAGTTTCGTCGAAATCCAGCTGGCGGTTCATGAGAAGATTTTTTAAGAATTTGTGCTATTTTCAGACGGCGGCCATCTTGGATTAGCGACGACCTCCGTTTTAATTTAACAAATCTGAAAAGGCTTCATCCATGGACCATAACTGTGAAGTTTGGCCACCATGGGCCAAGCGGTTCGTGTGAAGAAGAATTTTGAAATCTCTAATAAAAGAAAGACCTTTTGACCTTTCGGCGGCCATCTTGGATGATATGACCATGCAATCTCGACAAAAAATGCACCAGAGCGATCGCCTCTTTGATACCTTCGATTTGATATATAACATGACCATATTCGGTCAAAAATAAAATTTGACCCCACGGGCCACGCCCAGTTTTGACCCGTGTCACCATTTTAACAAATTTGAAAGAGCATTGTACATCGATCGTTCCTACCAAGTTTCGTCAAAATTTGGCTGGTAGTTCATGAGAAGAATTTTTTTTAAGAATTTATGCTATTTTTGGACGGCGGCCATCTTGGATTAGCAATGACGGCCATTTTAACAAATCTGAAAAGGCTTCAACCAAGGACCATAACTTTTTTAAGTTTGGCTACCATGGGCCAAGTGGTTCATGTGAAGAAGAATTTTGAAATCTCTAATAAAAGAACGACCTTTTGGCGGCCATCTTGGATGACATAACCATCGGATTTCGACACAAAATGCATCAGAGTGATCATCTCGTTGATACCTTCGATTTGATATATGACATGACCATATTCGGTAAAAAATAAAATTTGACCCCACGGGCCACGCCCATTTTTTACCCCGGGGTCACCATTTTAACAACTTTGAAAGAGCATTGTACATCGATCATTCCTACCAAGTTTTGTCGAAATCCGGTTCTTGAGAAGAAGATTTTTGAAGAATTTGTGCTATTTTTAGACGGTGGCTATCTTGGATTACATGATGACGTCATTTTAACAATTTTGTAATCCCCCTACCTAAGGACCATGACCATGAAGTTTGGTGACTATAGGCCCAATGGTTACCGAGGAGAAGACGTTTGGAAATGTTCACGGACGACGACGGACGGACGACGACGGACACATTGCGGTAACAATAGCTCACATGAGCTTCGCTCAGGTGAGCCAAAAAGACATATACTCCAATGTTAAGTTTATGATGTTGATCTTGGGGAAAGGGGTGGGGGGTGGGTCATGGATGATTTGCTGTAGCACAATAGAGGATCATCAGATGATTGCATGTATGAAATATCAAAGTGTTCCCTGTAACGAAACAGAAGTTACAAAACATTTACGCCAACGTTAAGTTTATGAGCATGCTACGTTTGTGAACTTGACCTTGGTGTAGGGGTTGGGTGGTGGGTCGTCGATTTGCTATAGCACGATAGGGTATCATCAGATGAATGCATGTATGAAATATCAAGGCGTTCCATGAAAAGAAACAGATGTTATAAGACATTTACCCCAACATTAAGTTTATGAATGTGCTAAGTTTGTGACCTTAACCTTGGGGAAAGGAGTGGGGGTGGGTCATGGATTTGCTATAGCACGATAGAGTATCATCAGATGAATGCATGTATGAAATATCAAGGCGTTCCCTGTAAAGAAACGCTACGTTTGTGACCTTGACCTTGGGGTAAGGGTTGGATGGTGGGTCGTGGATTTGCTACAGCATGATAGAGGGTCATTTGAGGAATGCATGTATGATATGTCAAGGCGTTCCATGAAAAGAAACAGATGTTATAAGAAATTTACGCCAACGTTAAGTTTATGAATGTGCTAAGTTTGTGACCTTGACCCTGGGGTAAGGGATGGACAGTGGGTCATGGATTTGCTATAGCACGATAGAGTATCATCTGAGGAATGCATGTATGAAATATCAAGGCGTTCCATGGGGAAAGGGACAGATGGTTTATAGACGATACACGTATGTTTATGGAAATAAATTTAACGCCAACGTTAAGTTTATTGAATGTGTGCTAAGTTTGTGACCTTGACCCTGGGGTAAGGGTATGGACAGTGGGTCATGGATTTGCTATAGCCGATAGAGTATCATTTAGGATGCGTATGAAATATCAAGCGTTCATGAAAGGAAACAGATGTTATAAGACATTTACCCCAACGTTAAGTTTATGAATGTGCTAAGTTTGTGACCTTGACCTTGGTGTAAGGCATGGGAGGTGGGTCATGGATTTGCTATAGCACGATAGAGTATCATCAGATGAATGCATGTATGAAATATCAAGGCGTTCCATGAAAGGAAACAGATGTTATAATACATTTACGCTAACATTAAGTTTATGAATGTGCTAAGTTTGTGACCTTGACCTTGGGGTAAGGCGTGGGCGGTGGGTCATGGATTTGCTATAACACGATAGGGTATCATCAGATGAATGCATGTATGAAATAGCAAGGCGTTCCATGAAAGGAAACAGATGTTATAAGACATTCACCCCAACGTTAAGTTTATGAATGTGCTAAGTTTGTGATCTTGACCTTGGGGAAAGGGGTGGGTCAAAGATTTGCTATAGTATGATAGAGTATCATCAGATGAATGCATGTATGAAATATGAAGGCGTTCCCTGTAAATAAACAGAAGTTACATAACATTTACCCCAACGTTAAGTTTATGAACATGCCAAGTTTGTGACATTGACCTTGGGGTAAGGGTTGTGTGGTGGGTCGTGGATTTGCTACAGCATGATAGAGGGTCATCTGAGGAATGCATGTATGAAATATCAAGGCGTTCCATGAAAGGAAACAGAAGTTATAAGACATTTACACAACGTTAAGTTTGTAGACGCCAACGACGCCGACGACACTGGGGGTATGCCATAAGCTCTTCTGCACTTCGTGCAGGCGAGCTAGAAATGGCCGCCAAGGAGAGATGTCATCGGAAATTTTTCAAATCAATAGGCTTCTTTGTCTTGCCGTGTTAAACATGTATACCGAATTTGGTTACAATCCGTCAAGTAGAATTTATTGCATGGACAAGTTGTGCCCGCCTGCCTGCCCGACTGCCTGCCCGCCCGCCCGCCCACCTACCGCCTACCTGTACAAGATGAATACATAATATGTCCCGTTTTTTCAAACGGGCGTATAAAAATGACTCCCTATATTATATTATAACCTGGCATGTGGGATTCATGTGGGCTCAAGTCTGTTTAACAAGGCCAAATACATACAGAATATACTAGGCTTGCAAATTTGGCACTGAAATGACCATATCTTTGCAGCACTTAAATCATAAATGGCATTGGGAATAACAAAAGGTGTACTACATGTACTTACGTAATTGCTCTGTGACCTTTTCTTTCGAATACTTTCGCTTTGTACTTCTTCTGTTTTCTAGAAAATAATTTTTTGTTTGTGTGTATTCAAGGTCAAGTATCTGTATAGTAAGGTATATGGGCAGTCCATGATGTGTGCTTCATTCACGAAGACACACAAGAGATAAACTAGATTGGTCAGTAAGCGAGGCTTACGGAATAACCCCCGCGTGGGCCCAGGTACCCCTAAATATGTAAGAATTTTCCAAGTGTGTGGGCTTGTGACCTTGACTGGGCTTAGCGGGGAGGCACAAACGTGAATTTGGTGGTAGAGGTCCATTGGAGCAATGCGTGTGTGAAATGTGAAGCAGATCCGAGCAAGGAAATAGAAGTTTAACCGATTTCTCTGATGTTAAGTTTTGTAAATAGACTCAGTACTTGACCTCGAGATCAACGGGGATTTGTCACAGCATGATAGTAGAGCCTTAGAGGAATGCATGCATGAAATATTAAGAATTTTCGATGAAAGAAATAGAAGAAATATTTCTTTGATGTTAAGTTTTGTAAAGAAACTAAGTATTTGACCTTGACCTTGGGATCAGCGGGGTATGGACAGTCGTGGATTTGTCACAGCATGGTAGTACAACCTTAGAAGAATGCACGAGTGAAATATTAAGAATTTTAAATGAAGGAAATAGAAGTTATAACATATTTCTCTCATGTTAAGTTTTGTAAAGAGACTAAGTATTTGACCTTGACCTTGGGATCAGCGGGGGTTGGACGGTCGTGGCTTTGGCACAGCATGGTAGTAGAGCCTTACAGGAATGTATGTGTGAAATATTAAGCATTTTGACGGATGGACGCGCGGACACACGGACGGACAACCTGACTCCAGTATACCCCCCCACAACTCGTTGCGGGGGGTATAAATACACTTAAATACACAACAGTAAATATGTTAACATGATACTGCATGTTAACCCTTACACCGCTATCTTAATTTTTTGTCGTCTGTTGTTTATTTTCTATTTTCCATTTTTACCATCAAAAACATGATTTGAGTGATTCTGAAGTGCTGCTGTCGAACGATGTTTTTATTGAGAAATAAGGCAAGATATAACGCAACAACAGACAACAATTGTTGTGTGTAGCAGTCTAAGAGTTAACAATATGCATCAAATCCATTTTTGAGTTGAAAAGTCGAGAAAATGGTTGTTCTGTAGCAGTCATGTAAAACATGGGCATGGTAATAACTTGTCAAAGCAATCTGCAACATTTAATTGGTAACTTAGCTACAAAATTAATGTATGTGTGGTGGTTTGGTTCTAAAAAGCTTTTGGAAGTGTAATGCATACTCGTAGTTTGTGAACATGGCAATTTGAATTTTGGGGTATTTTTTTTTAATACACGCAATGTAATCTTATTAAGCAAATTCAGGCTCATTCAGTCATCTCCCCGAGTTTAATGTAAGCTTTGAGCACATGTTCGGTATTGGCTTCATAATAAGGTGACTTACTGAACAAATCATTCATCGATCCATCTGACTGGGAGTACAAACATGTAAATGCTTTGATTTAACGACGGCATTTTTGCCTTAATTCTTAACAAAAAACCAGTTGTGACAGCACATGAGAATCATCTCCAGTGCAGACGATTCTCATGCGCTGTCAAAACAGGTTTATGTCGAGAAATATTGAAAATAAAACATTTCCAGCACACGACAGAATTTAATTTAGCGTAGCAATGGTTAACATCTTTGCTCAGCTGATCCTGTCAGGTAACCAATTTACACCGTTGCCCAGAAGCAGACCAGGCGACCCGGTTTGAGTGGACATTTATGAGCTGGAGCCCATTTCATTAAACTTTTTCGATAAAAATGTTTGTACAAATATTTTTATTAATTTGCTTCTAACATTAACGTGGTTAACTAACAATACCATTTTGCACCTACGTGTGTACACATCCACTGCAAATTTTCCAACATCTGCTGTCAGTGTAAATGTTACTCTAAAATTAAATTTTGCACTTACAAACTTGGGTTCTATGTTTTAGAAGGACATACGCTGGTATATGTGACTGTGAGTGGAGAAATGGGGCTTATCGGTTTTGTGACCGGTGTAGATCCAGATCAGCCTGTGCATTCGCACTGTCTATTACACGATCTGCACCATTCACCATTCCATCAATGAAACACCTGTCATGCTTCGAACAAGCAATCTAGATCTGGCTACAGGAGTGTGCTATTTTAAGATATATATTGTTTACAAATCCCATATTAAGGCCCATTGCTACAACCACAACCACATATGACTTACTTGGCCCTCTGCCTGGGTTCTATTATGGTGTAGAAGGACATGGAGTGGTTTATGACTTACTTGGCCCTCTGTCTGGGTTCTATTATGGTGTAGAAGGACATGGACTGGTTTATGACTTACTTGGCTCTCTGTCTGGGTTCTATGATGGTGTAGAAGGACATGGACTGGTTTATGACTTACTTGGCCCTCTGCCTGGGTTCTATGATGGTGTAGAAGGACATGGGCTGGTTTATGACTTACTTGGCCCTCTGTCTGGGTTCTATTATGGTGTAGAAGGACATGTGCTGGTTTATGACTTACTTGGCCCTCTGTCTGGGTTCTATTATGGTGTAGAAGGACATGGGCTGGTTTATGACTTACTTGGCCCTCTGTCTCGGTTCTATGTGGTGAGAAGGACAGGGTGGTATGAACTACTTGCCTCGTCTGGGTTCTAATTATGGTGTAGAAGGACATGGGATGGTTTATGACTACTGGCCCTCTGTCTGGGTTCTATATGTTAGAAGGACATTGGGCCTGGTTATTACTTATTGGCCCTCGTCTGGGTATATTGGTGTAGAAGGACATGTGGTTTATTGACTACTTGGCCCTCTGTTTGGGCTATTGATGGTGTAGAAGGACTGGATGGTTTATGACTTACTTAGGCCCTGCCTGGGTTCTATGATGATGTAGAAGGACAAGGGTTGGTTTATGACTTACTTGGCCCTCTGTCTGGGTTATGGTCTATTATGGTAGAGGCATGGGCTGGGTTTATGACTTACTTGGCCCTTCTGGGTTCTATTATGGTGTGAAGGATGGGCTGGTTTATGACTTACTTGGCCCTCTGTTCTGGGTTCTATGATGGGTAGAAGGACATGGACTGGTTTATGACTTACTTAGCCCTCTGCCTGGGTTTCTATGATGATGTGAAAGGACAAGGGTGGTTTATGACTTACTTGGCTCTGATTGGGTTGTAAAAGGACATGGAGTGGTTTATGACTTACTTGGCCCTCTGTCTGGGTTCTATTATGGTGTAGAAGGACATGGACTGGTTTATGATTACTTACTCCCGCTGTCTGGGTCTATTATCGTGTAAGAAGGACATGGTAGTGGTTTATGACTTACTTGGCCCTCTGTCTGGGTTCTATTATGGTGTAGAAGGACATGGACTGGTTTATGACGTACTTGGCCCTCTGTCTGGGTTCTATTATGGTGTAGAAGGACATGGACTGGTTTATGACTTACTTAGCCCTCTGCCTGGGTTCTATGATGATGTAGAAGGACAAGGGCTGGTTTATGACTTACTTGGCCCTCTGCCTGGGTTCTATTATGGTGTAGAAGGACATGGAGTGGTTTATGACTTACTTGACCCTCTGTCTGGGTTCTATTATGGTGTAGAAGGACATGGACTGGTTTATGACTTACTTGGCCCTCTGTCTGGGTTCTATTATGGTGTAGAAGGACATGGACTGGTTTATGACTTACTTGGCCCTCTGCCTGGGTTCTATGATGGTGTAGAAGGACATGGAGTGGTTTATGACCTACTTGGCCCATTGCCTGGGTTCTATGATGGTGTAGAAGGACATGGGCTGGTTTATGACTTACTTGGCCCGCTGCCTGGGTTCTATGATGGTGTAGAAGGACATGGGCTGGTTTATGACTTACTTGGCCCTCTGCTTGGGTTCTATGATGGTGTAGAGGACATGGGCTGGTTTATGACTTACTTGGCAAGCTGCCTGGGTTCTATGATGGTGTAGAAGGACATGGGCTGGTTTATGACTTACTTGGCCCTTTGCCTGGGTTCTATTATGGTGTAGAAGGACATGGGCTGGTTTATGACTTACTTGGCCCTCTGTCTGGGTTCTATGATGGTGTAGAAGGACATGGGCTGGTTTATGACTTACTTGGCCCTCTGCTTGGGTTCTATGATGGTGTAGAGGACATGGGCTGGTTTATGACTTACTTGGCCCTCTGTCTTGGTTCTATGATGGTGTAGAAGGACATGGGCTGGTTTATGACTTACTTGGCCCTCTGCCTGGGTTCTATTATGGTGTAGAAGGACATGGGCTGGTTTATGACTTACTTGGCCCTCTGTCTGGGTTCTATTATGGTGTAGAAGGACATGTGCTGGTTTATGACTTACTTGGCCCTCTGTCTGGGTTCTATTATGGTGTAGAAGGACATGGACTGGTTTATGACTTACTTGGCCCTCTGTCTGGGTTATATGATGGTGTAGAAGGACATGGGCTGGTTTATGACTTACTTGGCCATGTGTCTGGGATCTATTATGGTGTAGAAGGACATGGACTGGTTTATGACTTACTTGGCCCTCTGTCTGGGTTCTATTATGGTGTAGAAGGACATGGACTGGTTTATGACGTACTTGGCCCTCTGTCTGGGTTCTATGATGGTGTAGAAGGACATGGGCTGGTTTATGACTTACTTGACCCTCTGTCTGGGTTCTATGATGGTCTAGAAGGACATGGGCTGGTTTATGACTTACTTGACCCTCTGTCTGTGTTCTATGATGGTGTAGAGGACATGGGCTGGTTTATGACTTACTTGGCCCGCTGCCTGGGTTCTATGATGGTGTAGAAGGACATGGGCTGGTTTATGACTTACTTGGCCCTCTGTCTGGGTTCTATGATGGTGTAGAAGGACATGGGCTGGTTTATGACTTACTTGGCCCTCTGCCTGGGTTCTATGATGGTGTAGAAGGACATGGACTGGTTTATGACTTACTTGGCCCTCTGTCTGGGTTCTATGATGGTGTAGAAGGACATGGGCTGGTTTATGACTTACTTGGCCCTCTGCCTGGGTTCTATTATGGTGTAGAAGGACATGGACTGGTTTATGACTTACTTGGCCCTCTGTCTGGGTTCTCTGATGGTGTAGAAGGACATGGGCTGGTTTATGACCTACTTGGCTCTCTGTCAGGGTTATATGATGGTGTAGAAGGACATGGACTGGTTTATGACTTACTTGGCCCTCTGTTTGGGTTCTATGATGGTCTAGAAGGACATGGGCTGGTTTATGACTTACTTGACCCTCTGTCTGTGTTCTATGATGGTGTAGAGGACATGGGCTGGTTTATGACTTACTTGGCCCTCTGTCTGGGTTCTATGATGGTGTAGAAGGACATGAGCTGGTTTATGACTTACTTGGCCCTCTGTCTGGGTTCTATTATGGTGTAGAAGGACATGGGCTGGTTTATGACTTACTTGGCCCTCTGTCTGGGTTCTATTATGGTGTAGAAGGACATGGGCTGGTTTATGACTTACTTGGCCCTCTGTCTGGGTTCTATTATGGTGTAGAAGGACATGGGCTGGTTTATGACTTACTTGGCCCTCTGTCTGGGTTCTATTATGGTGTAGAAGGACATGGACTGGTTCATGACTTACTTGGCCCTCTGTCTGGGTTATATGATGGTGTAGAAGGACATGGGCTGGTTTATGACCTACTTGGCTCTCTGCCAGGGTTCTATGATGGTGTAGAAGGACAAGGGCTGGTTTATGACTTACTTGGCCATCTGCCTGGGTTCTATGATGGTGTAGAAGGACATGGACTGGTTTATGACGTACTTGACCCTCTGTCTGGGTTCTATGATGATGTAGAAGGACATGGGCTGGTTTATGACTTACTTAGCCCTCTGCCTGGGTTCTATGATGGTGTAGAAGGACATGTGCTGGTTTATGACTTACTTGGCCCTCTGTCTGGGTTCTATGATGATGTAGAAGGACATGGGCTGGTTTATGACCTACTTGGCCCTCTGCCTGGGTTCTATGATGGTGTAGAAGGACATGGGCTGGTTTATGACTTACTTGGCCCGCTGCCTGGGTTCTATGATGGTGTAGAAGGACATGGGCTGGTTTATGACTTACTTGGCCCTCTGTCTGGGTTCTATTATGGTGTAGAAGGACATGGACTGGTTCATGACTTACTTGGCCCTCTGTCTGGGTTATATGATGGTGTAGAAGGACATGGGCTGGTTTATGACCTACTTGGCTCTCTGCCAGGGTTCTATGATGGTGTAGAAGGACAAGGGCTGGTTTATGACTTACTTGGCCATCTGCCTGGGTTCTATGATGGTGTAGAAGGACATGGACTGGTTTATGACGTACTTGGCCCTCTGTCTGGGTTCTATGATGATGTAGAAGGACATGGGCTGGTTTATGACTTACTTAGCCCTCTGCCTGGGTTCTACGATGGTGTAGAAGGACATGTGCTGGTTTATGACTTACTTGGCCCTCTGTCTGGGTTCTATGATGATGTAGAAGGACATGGGCTGGTTTATGACCTACTTGGCCCTCTGCCTGGGTTCTATGATGGTGTAGAAGGACATGGGCTGGTTTATGACTTACTTGGCCCGCTGCCTGGGTTCTATGATGGTGTAGAAGGACATGGGCTGGTTTATGACTTACTTGGCCCTCTGCTTGGGTTCTATGATGGTGTAGAGGATATGGGCTGGTTTATGACTTACTTGGCACGCTGCCTGGGTTCTATGATGGTGTAGAAGGACATGGGCTGGTTTATGGCTTACTTGGCCCTTTGCCTGGGTTCTATGGTGGTAGAAGGACATGGGCTGGTTTATGACTTACTGGCCCTTTCTGGGTTCTTGGGATGGTGTGGAAGGAACATGGGGCTGGTTTATTTGCTTACTTTGGCCCTCTGTTTGGGGTTTCTATGATGGTGTAGAGGTCATGGGGCTGTTTCATGACTTACTTGGCCCTCTGTCTTGGTTCTATGATGGTGTAGAAGGACATGGGCTGGTTTATGATTACTTGGCCCTCTGTCTGGGTTTCTATTACGGTTGTAGAAGGGACATGGGGCTGGTTTATGACTTACTTGGGCCCTCTGTCTGGGTTTTTCTATTATGGGTGTAGAAGGACAATGGCTGGTATGACTTACTTTGGCCCTCTGTCTGGGTTCTATTATGGGTGTTAGAAGGACATGGACTGGTTTTTGACTTTAACTTGGGCCCTCTGTCTGGGTTATGATGGGTTTTTGTAGAAGGACATGGGCTGGTTTATGACCAACTTGGCTCTCTGCCAGGGTTCTATGATGGTTGTAGAAGGACAAGGGTGGTTTATGACTTACTTGCCATCTGCCTGGGTTCTATGATGGTGTAGAAGGACATGGACTAGGTTTATGACGTACTTGGCCCTCCTCTGTCTGGGTTCTATGTTGGTTGTAGAAGGGTCATGGGTGGTTTTATGAAATTACTTGACCCTCTTGGGTTTTTCTGGGTTCTTTGATGGTCTAGAAGGACATGGGATGGTTTTTGACTTACTTGACCCTCGGTCTGTGTTCTATGATGGTGTAGAGGACATGGGCTTGGTTTATGACTTACTTGGCCCGCTGCCTGGGTTCTTATGTTGGGTGTAGAAGGACATGGACTGGTTTATGACTACTTGGCCCTCTGTCTGGGTTCTATGATGGTGTAGAGGACATGGGCTGGTTTTATGACTTACTTGGCCGCTCTGCCTGGGTTCTATGGGGAATGGTGTAGAAGGACA
The DNA here is from genome assembly GCA_029237695.1 of Conchocele bisecta. Taxonomy (NCBI): domain Eukaryota; kingdom Metazoa; phylum Mollusca; class Bivalvia; order Lucinida; family Thyasiridae; genus Conchocele; species Conchocele bisecta. The sequence continues at coordinate 94,446,810 of CM055269.1, forward strand.
TGGGCTGGTTTATGACTTACTTGCCCTATGTCTGGGTTCTATGATGGTGTGTAGAAGGATTGGGCCCGGTTTATGGACTAATTGGGCCCTTTGGCCCTGTTCTTATTTTATGGTGTGTAGGGAAGGACAATTGGCCCTGGTTGGTTTATGTAATTTCTTGGCCCTCTGTATTGGGTTCTATGATGGGTGTAGTAAGGACATGGGGCTGGTTTATGACTTACTTGGACCCTCTGTCTGGGTTTCTATGATTGGTGTAGAAGGGAATGGGCTGGGTTTATGACTTACTTGGCTCTCCTGGGTTTCTTATGATGGTTGGTAGAAGGACATGGATGGTTTATGGACCCTACTTGGCCCTCTGTCTGTGGTTCTATGATGGTGTAGAAAGGACATGGGGCTGGTTTATGACTACTTGGACCCTACTTGCCCTTGGGTTCTATTAATGTTGTTAGGGAAGGACATGGAGTTGCCTATGATTTACTTGGCCCTGGTGATTCTTGGGTTTCTATTATGGTGTAGAATGGACATGGGTGGTTTATGACTTTTACTTGGCCCTCTCTGTCAGGGTATATGGGATGGATGCTAGGAAGGACATGAGGTGGTTTATGACTTACTTGGACCATGCCTGGTTCTATGATGGTGTGAAAGGGGATTGGGCTGGTTTATGAATTACTTGGCCCGCTGCCTGGGTTCTATGATGGTGTAGAAGGGACATGGGCTGGTTTATGACTTACTTGGCCCTCTGTCTGGGTTCTATGATGGTGTAGAAGGACATGGTCTGGTTTATGACTACTTGGCACTTGGCTGTCTGGGTTTCTATGATGGTGTGGAAGGAACATGGTGGTTTATGGACTTACTTGGCCCTGGCATGGGTTTATATGGTGGTTGTAGAAGGCATGGGTGGTTTATGACTTACTTGCCCCCTCTGTCTGGGTTCTATGATGGTGTAGAAGGACATGGGCTGGTTTATGACTTACTGGCCATGCTGGGTTCATTTATGGATGGTGTAGGGAGGAACATGGTCAGGGTTTATGACTACTTGGCCTCTGTCTTGGGTTCTATTATGGTGTAGAAGGGAACATGGGCTGGTTTTTACTGACTACTTGGCCCTCTCTTGTCTGGGTTCTATTTATATGGTTTGTAGAAGGACATGGGCTGGTTTATGGACTTACTTGGCCCGTCTGGGTTCTATGATGGTGAGAAGGACATGGCTGGTTTATGCCTTACTTAGGCCATCAGTCTTGTTCATAACGGATGATGTTAAGGGAAGACAGGGCTGGTTTAATGACTTACTTGGCCCTCTGCTTGGGTTATATGATGGTGTACGGAACGGACATGGGCTGGTTTATGACTTACTTGGGCCCTCTGCTGGGTATCTATGAGGTGTAGAACGACATGGCTGGTTTATGACCTACTTGGCCCTCATCTGCCTGGTTTCTTACGGATGGAGTAGAAGGACATGGCTGGTTTATGACTTACTTGGCCCTTCCTGCTGGGTTCTATGATGGTGTAGAAGGAACATGGGACTTGGTTTATGAACTTACTTGGCCCTCTGTTGGGTTTATGATGGTGTAAGAAGACATGGGCTGGATTTATGACTACTTGGCCAATCTGTCTGGTCTACGGATGAGGTTAGAAGGACATGGGCTGGTTTATACTTACTTGGCCCTCTGTCTGGGTTCTATTGATGGTGTGAAGGATGGGCGGTTTTATGACACTTGGACTCCTGACTGGGTTCTATGATGGATTGGAGGTCATGGCGTCTGATGGGACTTAACCTTGCCCTCTGTCTGGTTTTCTATGGATGGTGTAGAAGGGACATGGCTGGTTTATGACTACTTGGCCCTCTGCCTGGGTTCTATGATGGTGTAGAAGGACATGACTGGTTTATACTTACTGGTCCCTCTGTTCGGGTTTTCTATGATGGTGTAGAGAAGGACATGGGTCAAGTTTTAGAACTACATTGGCCCTCTGCTGGGTTCTAATATGGTGTAGAAGGACATGACTGGTTTATGACGTTACATGGCCCCTCTGCTGGGTGTTCTATAGTGTATAAAGGACATGGACTGGTTTTATGACTTACTTGGCCCTCTGTCTGGGTTCTCTGATGGTGTAGAAGGACATGGGCTGGTTTTATTACCTACTTGGCTCTCTGTCAGGTTTTATGATGGTGTAGAAGGACACTGGACTGGTTTATGAACTTACTTGGCCCTCTGTCTGGGATCTATGATGGTGAGGAAAGGAACATGGGCTGGTTTATGACTTACTTGGACTGGGCTCTTGCTTGGGTTCTATGATGGTGTAGAGGACATGGGCTGGTTTTATGACTTACTTGACCCTCTGCTGGGTTGGGTCTATGATGGTGTAGAAGGTCATGAGCTGGTTTTATGACTTACTTGGCCCTCGTCTGGGTTCTATTATGGTGTAGAAGACATGGCTGGTTTATGATTTACTTGGCCCTCTGTCTGGGTTCTATTATGGTGTAGAAGGACATGGGCTGGTTTATGACTTACTTGGCCCTCTGTCTGGGTTCTATTATGGTGTAGAAGGACATGGGCTGGTTTATGACTTACATGGCCCTCTGTCTGGGTTCTATTATGGTGTAGAAGGACATGGACTGGTTCATGACTTACTTGGCCCTCTGTCTGGGTTATATGATGGTGTAGAAGGACATGGGCTGGTTTATGACCTACTTGGCTCTCTGCCAGGGTTCTATGATGGTGTAGAAGGACAAGGGCTGGTTTATGACTTACTTGGCCATCTGCCTGGGTTCTATGATGGTGTAGAAGGACATGGACTGGTTTATGACGTACTTGGCCCTCTGTCTGGGTTCTATGATGGTGTAGAAGGACATGGGCGGATTTATGACTTACTTGACCCTCTGTCTGGGTTATATGATGATGTAGAAGTACATGGGCTGGTTTATGACTTACTTGACCCTCTGTCTGGGTTCTATGATGATGTAGAAGGACATGGGCTGGTTTATGACTTACTTGGCCCTCTGTCTGGGTTCTATGATGATGTAGAAGGACATGGGCTGGTATAAACCGACATTACTTGGCTCTGCACCTGGGTTCTATGATGGTGTAGAAGGACATGTGCTGGTTTATGACTTACTTGGCCCTCTGTCTGGGTTCTATGATGGTGTAGAAGGACATGTGCTGGTTTATGACTTACTTGGCCCTCTGTCTGGGTTCTATGATGGTGTAGAAGGACATGGGCTGGTTTATGACTTACTTGACCCTCTGTCTTGGGTTTCATGATGGAGTTAAAGGCAAGGGCTGGTTTTTAAGACTTACTGCCCTCTGTCTGGTTCTATGATGTGGTAGAAGGACATGGGCTGGTTTTATGACTTACTTGGCCCTCTGTCTGGGTTCTATGAGGGTTGGTAGAAGGACATGGACTGTTTATACTTTACTTGGCCCTTCCTGTCTGGGTTTTAGATGGTGTAAAGAAGGACATGGGCTGGTTTATGACCTTACTTGGCCCTGTCCTGGGGTTTATTAATTAAGGTGTAAGAACATGCTGGTTATGACTTACTTGCCCTCGTCTGGGTTTCTATTATGGGTGTAGAAAGGACATGGGCTTGGTTTAATGACTTTACTGGCCCTCGTCCATGGGGTTCTATTATGGTTTGTAAAGGACATGGGCTGGTTTATGACTTACTTGGCCCTCTGTCTGGGTTCATTATGGTGTAGAAGGACAATGGACTGGTTTCATGACTTACTTGGCCCTCTGTTCTGGGTTATATGATGGTGTAGAAGGACATGGGCTGGTTTATGACCTACTTGGCTCTCTGCCAGGGTTCTATGATGTGTAGAAGGACAAGGGCTGGTTTATGACTACTTGGCCATCTGCCTGGGGTTTCTATGATGGTGTAGAAGACATGGACTGGGTTAATGAGTACTGCCCTCAGTCCTTGGGTTCTATGATGGTTAAGAAGGACATGGGCGGATTTATGACTTACTTGACCCTCGGGTCTGGGTTATAAATGATGATGTAGAAGTACATGGGCTGGTTTATGACTTACTTGGCCCTCTGTCTGGGTCTATGAATGATGTCGAAAGGACATGGGCTGGTTTTATGGCTTAGGGCTTTTGGCCCTCTTGTCCTGGGTTTCTATGATGATGTAGAAGGACTGGCTGGTTTTTATGACTTACCTTGGCCCTCTGCCGTGGGTTCTATGATGGTGTAGAACGACATGGGCTGGTTTATGACTTACTTGCCCACTGCCTGGGTTCTATGATGTGTATTGAAGGACATGGGCTTGTTTATGACTTCTTGCCCTCTGCTGGGTTCTATGATGGTGTAGAAGGACAAGGAACTGGTAGACTACTTGGCCCCTCCTGTCTGTTGTTCTATGATGGGTTGAAGGACATGGGCTGTTTTTTTTATGACTACTTGGCCCTCTGCCTGGGTTCTAATTATGTGTTAGAAGGAACAGGAGTGGTTTAGAACTTACTTGGCCCTCGTCTGGGTTCTATTATGGTGTAAAGGAACTGGGCTGGTTTATGACCTACTTGGCTCTCTGTCAGGGTTTATATGATGGTGTAAAGGAACATACTTGGTTTATGACCTACTTGCCCTCTGCCTTGGGTTCTATGATGGTGTAGAAGGCATGGGCTGGTTTATGGACTTCCTTGGCCCCACTGTCTGGGTTCTATGAAGATGTAGAAGGACATGGGGGTTTTATGACTACTTGGCCCCTTGTCCTGTGTTCTATGATGGTTTAAAGGGGGCATGGGCCTGGTTTTATGACTTACTTGGTCCTCTGTCTGGGTTCTATGATGGTGTAGAAGGACATGGACTGGTTTATGACTTACTTGGCCCTCTGCCTGGGTTCTATTATGGTGTAGAAGGACATGGCTGGTTTATGATACTTGCCCCTCTGTCTGGGTTCTATTTATGGGTAAGGACATGGGCTGGTTGGTATGACTTACTTGGCCCTCTGTCTGGGTTCTATTATGGTGTAGAAGGACAAAATGGGCGGTTTTATGACTTACTTTGCCCTCTGTCCGGGTTCTATTAAGGTGTTAGAAGGACATGGAACTGGTTTATACTTACTTTTGGTTTCCCCTGTTCTGGGGTTATATGACTTGGTTAGGGAAACATGGCCCTGGTTTTGACCTACTTGCCTCTCTGCCCAGGGTTCTATGATGTGTAGAAGGCTGGTTTATGACTTACTGGCCATCTGGCCTTTGGGTTCCTATGTGGGTAGGAAACATGGACGGTTTATGGACCCTACTTGCCCCTCTGTCTGGGTTCTATGATGGTGTAAAGGACATGGCTGGTTTATTGACTTACTGGACCCTCTGTTTCTGGTTCATGAATGGCTTAGAAGGACAGGGCTGGTTTAGGACCCTACTACCCCTCCTGTCCTGGGTGGTTCTATGATGTGTAGAAGGACATGGGCTGGTTTTTATGACTTACTTGCCCGCTGGCCTGGGTTCTATGATGTGTAGAAGGACATTGGACTTGGTTTATTACCCTAACTGGCCCTCTGGGTTCTAGGGTTCTATATGGTGTAAGAAGGAAGGGCTGGTTTATGACTTTACTTGGCCCCGGCCTGGGTTCTATATGTGAGAAGGACATTGGGCTGGTTTATGACTTAACTTGGCCCTCTGTCTGGGTTCTATGATGGTGTAGAAGGACATGGCTGGTTTATGACCTTAATTGGCCCTCTGCCCTGGGTTCTATTATGTGTAGAAGGACATGGGCTGGTTTATTGATTTACTTGGCCCCTCGCTGGGTTCTATATGGTAGAAGGACATGGGCTGGTTTAATGACTTACTTGGCCCTCTGTCTGGGTTCTATGATGGTGTAGAAGGACATGGGCTGGTTTATGACTTACTTGGCCCTCTGCCTGGGTTTCTATGATGGTGTAGAAGGACATGGTTACTGGGTTTATGACTTACTTGCCCTCTGTCTGGTTGTTCTATGATGGTGTAGAAGGACATGGCTGGTTTTATGACTTAACTTGGCCCTCCTGCCTGGGTTCTTAATTATGTGTAGAAGACATGGAGTTGTTTTATGACTACTGGCTCTGGTCCCTGGGGTTCTTATTATGTGTAGAAACAAGGGCTGGTTTATGACCTTACTTGGTCTCTCTCATGTTTATATGATGGTGTAGAAGGACATGGAGTTGGTTTATTACCTATCTTGGCCCATTGGCCTGGGTCTATGATGGTGTAGGAACATGGGGCTGGTTTATTACTTACTTGCCCCCGCGCCCTGGGTTTCTTTATGTGTAGAAGGACATGGGCTGGTTTATGACTTACTTGCCTCTGTCTGGGTTCTATTATGGTGTAGAAGGACATGGACTGGTTTATGACTTACTTGGCCCTCTGTCTGGGGTTATATGATGGTGTAGAAGGACATGGGCTGGTTTATGACCTACTTGGCCTCTCGCCAGGGTTTTCTATGATGGTGGAAAGGAACAAGGCTGGTTTATGACCCTTACTTGCCATCTGCCTGGGTTATATGATGTAGAAGGACAATGGACTGGTTTATGACGTACATTGGCCCTCTGTCTGGGTTCTATGATGGCGGTTAGAAGGACTTGCTGGTTTATACCCTTAACTTGAACCCTCTGGGTTCTGGGTCTATGATGTCTAGAAGGACCATGCTGGTATGACTACTTGGACCCCTCTGTCTGTGTTCTATGGGATGGTGTAGAGGAACATGGCTTTGGTTTATGACTACTTTGGCCCTCACCTGGGTTTTCCTATGATGGTTAAAGGAACATGGACTGGTTTATGAATTACTTGGCCCCACTGTCGGGTCTAGAATGGTGTAGAGGACATGGGCTGGTTTTATACTTACTTGGCCCCTTCCTGGGTTTCTATGATGGTGTAGATGGGACATTGGGCTGGTTTATGACTTACTTGGCCCTCTGTCCTGGGTTCTATGAAGGTGTAGAAGGACATGGGGCTGGTTTATGACTTAAATTGGCCCTCTCCTGGGTTTCTATTATGGTGTAGAAAGGACATGGGCTGGTTTATGACTTACTTGGCCCTCTGCTGGGTTCTATGATGGTGTAGAGGACATGCTGTTTATGACTTACTTGGCCCTCGTCTTGGGTTTTCTATGATGTGTAGAAAGGACATTGGCGGTTATGACTTACTTGGCCCTCTGTCCTGGGTTCTATTATGGTGTAGAAGACATGGCTGGTTTATGACTTACTTGGCCCTGTCCCGGGTCTATGATGGTGTAGAAGGACAATGGGCCAGGGGTTAGGACTATCTTGGCCTCTCTGATCCAGGGTATAATGATGGTGTAGAAGGACATGGACTGGTTTAATGACTTACTTGGCCCTCTGTCGGTTAAGATGGTGGTAGAAGGACATGGGCTGGTTTATACTTTACCTTGCCCTCTTTCATGGTCTATCGGTGTAGAGGACATGGGGCTGGTTTACTACTTGACCCTCCTGTCTGGGGGTTCTATATGGTGTAGAAGGAAACATTGAGCTGGTTTATGAACTACTGGCCCTGGTCCTGGGTTCAATTAGTGTAGAAGGAAATGGGCTGGTTTAATGACTATTGGCCCTCTGTCTGGGTTCTATTATGGTGGTAGAAGGACATGTCTGGTTTATGACCTTACTTGGCCCTCTGTCTGTTTCTATTATGGTGTAGAAGGACAGGGCTGGTTTATGACTTACTTGGCCCTCTGTCTGGGTTCTATTATGGGTAGAAGGACATGGACTGGTTCATGACTTACTTGGCCCTCTGGTCTGGGTTATATGATGGTTTAGAGGGACATTGGGCTGGTTTATGACCTTACTTGGCCCTCTCTGCCCGGGTTCATGATGGTGAGAAGGACAAGGGCTGGTTTATTACCTTACTTGGCCATCTGCCGGGGTTCTATGAGGGGTAGAAAGGAAATGACTGGTTTTATGAACGGAACTTGGCCCTCTGTCTGGGTTCTAGATTGTTAGAAGGACATGGCGGTTTTTATTTATGACTTACTTGACCCTTGTCCCTGGTTATATGATGATGTAGAAGTACATGGGCTGGTTTATACTTACTTGGGCCCCCTTTCTGGTTCTATGATGATGTAGAAGGACAATGGGCTGGTTTTATGACTTACTTGGCCCTGTCTGGGGGGTTCTTATGATGATGTAGAAGGACATGGGCTTGGTTTATGACTTACTTGGCCCTCTCCTGGGTCTATGATGGTGTAGAAGACATGGTTGCTGGTTTAGACTTACTTGGCCCTCTGCCTGGGTTCCTATGATGGTGTAGAAGGACATGGGCTGTTTAGACTTACTTGGCCCTCTCCTGGGTTTCTATGATGGTGTAGAAGGACATTGGACTGGTTTAATGACCCTTACTTTGGCCCCTCCTCTGTTGTTCTAATGATGGTGTAGAAGGACATGGGCTGGTTTATGACCTTACTTTGGCTCGTCTGGTTCTATTATGGTGTAGAAGGACATGGAGTGGTTTATGACTTACTTGGCCCTCTGCCTGGGTTCTATTAATGGTGTAGAAGGACATGGGCTGGTTTATGACCTACTGGCTTCTCTGTCAGGTTTATATGATTGGGTAAAGGAACATGGGACTGGTTTATGACCTACTTGGCCCTCTGCCGGGTTCTATGATGGTGTAGAAGACATGGGCTGGTTTATGACTTACTTGGCCCTTTCGTTCTGGGATGATGTTAAAGGAACATGCCTGGATTATTGACTTACTTGCCTCTGTCCTGTTTTCTATGATTGGGTAGAAGGGAATGGGCTGGTTTATGACTTACTGGGTCCTTCGTCGGGTTCTATGATGGTGTAAAAGGAAACTGGACTGGTTTAGACTTACTTGCTCTGGGCCTGGGTTTCTATTAGGTGTAAAGGAACATGGACTGTTATACTTACTTGGCCCTCGCTGGGTTCTATGATTGGTGTGGAGGACATGGGCTGGTTCATGACCTTACTTGGCTCCTGCATTGGTTATATGATTGGTGTAGAAGGCCATGGACTGGTTTTATGACTTACTTGGGCCCTCTGTTTTCCTGGGTTCTATGATGGTTGTAGAAGGACAAGGCTGGTTTTAGACTTAACTTGGCCCTCTCTTGTCTATGATGGTGTAGAGGACATGCCTTGGGTTTATGACTACTTGACCCTCGTCTGGGTTATATGATGGAAGAAGGTCATGAGCTGGTTTTAAGACTTAACTTGCCCTCTGTCTGGGTTCTATTATGGTGTAGAAGGGACATTGGCTGGTTTATGAATTTACTTGGCCCTCTGTCTTGGGTTCATTATGTGAAGGACATGGCTGGTTTTAAGAACTTACTTGGCCCTCTGCTGGGTTTTATTATGGTGTAGAAGGACATGCCTTTGGTTTTATGAACTTACTTGGCCCTCTGTCCTGGGTTCTAATATGTGTAGAAGGACACGGAACTGGTTCATGACTTACTTGGCCCTCTGGTTTCTGGGTTATATATGGTGTTAGAAGGACAATTGGCCTGGTTTTTATGAACCTACTTGGCGGTTCTCATTGCTAGGGTTCTATGATGTAGAAGGACATGGACTGGTTTATGAACGTACTTGGCCCCTTTGTCTCCGGTTTCATGATGGTGTAAGAAGGACAGGGCGGATTTATTACTTACTTGGACCCTCTGTCTGGGTTATAAGAATGGTTGTAGAAGTACATGGCTGGTTTTATGACTTACTTGACCCTCTGTCTGGGTTCATGATGATGTAGAAGGACATTGGGCTGGTGTTTATGACTTACTTGCCCTCTGTCTGGGTTCTATGATGGATGTAGAAGGACATGGCTGGTTTACGACTTACTTGGCCCTCTGCCTGGTTCTATGATGGTGTAAGAAGGACATGTGCTGGTTTAATGACTACTTGGCCCTCTGTCTGGGTTCTATGATGGTGTAAGAAGGACATGTGCTGGGTTTTATGACTTACTTGGCCCTCTGTCTGGGTCTATGATGGTGTAGGAAGGACATGGGCTGGTTATGACTTACTTGACCCTCTGTCCTGGTTCTAATTGATGATGTAGAAGGACATGGGCTGGTTTTATGACTTACTTGGCCCTGTCTGGGTTCTAATGATGGTGTAGAAGACATGGGCTGGTTTATGACTTACTTGGCCCTCCGTCCTGGTCTATGATGGTGTCAAATGACATGGACTGGTTTATGACTTACTTGGCCCTCTGTCTGGGTTCTATGATGGTAGTTAGGGAAGACATGGGCTGGGTTATGAACTAGCTTGGCCCTCTGCTGGGTCTATTAAGGTGTGAAGGAACATGGATGGTTTAAGACTTACTTGCCCTCTGTCTGGGTTTCATGTGGTGAGAACATGCTGGTATGACTACTGGCCCTCTGTCTGGGTCTATGATGGTGTAGAAGGACATGGGCTTGGTTTATGACTTACTTGGCCCTCTCCTGGGTTCTTATGATGGTGTAGAAGGACATGACTTGTTAGAACTTACTTGGACTCTGGGGTTTTTCTTGGTTCTATTATGGGTGTAGAGGTACTTTGCTCGGGTATGGACTATGCTTCTCCCTCAGTCTCTATTGATGGTGTAGAAGGCATGGGCTTGGTTTTATGACTACTTGGCCTCTGCGGTCTATGGAGGTGTAGAAGGACATGGGCTGTTTTATGACTACTTGGCTTTCTCTGTATAGTGATGGTGTAGAGGACATGGGACTGGTTAGACTTACTGGCCCTCTGCTTGGGTTCTATGATGGTGTAGAAGGACATGGGCTGGTTTAGACTACTTGCCCTTCTGCTTGGGTATATGAGGTGTAGAGGGACATGGGCTGGTTTTAGACTTACTTGGCACTGTCTGGGTCTATATGGTATAGAAGCCATGGGCTTGTTTAGACTTACTTGGCCTCTCTGGTTTATATATGTGTAGAAGACTGGCTGTATATTTTACTTGGCCCAACGTCTGGTTCTATATGGTGTAGGAAGACATTGGGCTGGTTTATGACCTACTTGGCCCTCTGTCCTGGGTTCTATATGGTGTAGAACATGGCTTGTATGACTTACTGGGCTCTGCTTTGTGGGTTATATGAGGTAGAAACCACATGGGACTGGTTAAGACTACTGGCCCTCTTCCTGGGTCTATGATGGGGTGTAGAGGACATGGACTGGTAGATTACTTGGCCCTCTGTCTGGGTTCTATGATGGTGTAGAAGGGACATGGCTGTTTATGACTTGGTCTCTGTATGGTCTAGATTGGTGTAGAGGACATGGCTGGTTTATACTTACTTGGCCCTCTGCGGGGGTTCTATGATGGGGGTGAGAGACATGGGGCCCTGGGTTTATGATACTGCTTTCCCCCCCCCCACTTGCCCTGCTCTATGATTGGGATGTCATGACATGGGCTGGTTTTTTAGACTACTGGCCCTCTGCTGTTCTATGATGGTAGAAGGACATGGGCAGGTAATGACTTACTTGGCCCTCTGCTGGGTTATATATAGTGGGTAGACGACATGGGCTGGTTTTTATACTTACCCTGCTCTGTCTGGGTCTTATGATGGATATAAGGATAGACATTCGGGCTGTTTTATGGGACTTACTTGGCCCTCTGCTTGGGTTATATGGAAATGGGGTGTGTAGACGACATGGACTGGTTTTATTTAACTTACTTGGCCCTCTGTTCTGTCTATGATTGGTGTAGAGAAGGATGGGCGGTATGACTACTTGGCCCCATCTGGGTCTGGGTTTCTTACGGTGTATGTATGACATGGGCTGGTTTACTTACTTGGCCCCTAGTTATATATGGTGTTAGAACGACATGGCTGGTTTATGACTTAACTTGGCCCTCATCTGGGTCTTATGGGTGGTTGTAATCGGACCATGGGCTGTTTATGACTTACTTGGCCATCAGTCTGTTTCTAGATATGTAGAAGGGACATGGGCTGGGTTTATACTTAACTTGGGCCCTCTGCTGGGTCTATGATGGATGTAGAAGAACATGGACTGGTTTATGACCCTTACTTGCCTCTGTCTGGGTTCTATGATGGTGTAAGGAGGGACATGGTCTGTTTATGACCTACTTAGGCATTCCCCCCTGTCTGGGTTCTACGATAAGATGTATGAACGGACATGGTGGGCTGGTTTAATGACTTACATGGCCCTCTGGTCTGGGTTCTATGATGGTGTTGAAGGACATGGGCTAGGTTTATTGACGTTACGGGGTGGAAACCCTCTGTCTGGTTCTATGATGGATGTGGAAGGACATGGCTGGTCTATGACTTACTTGGCCCACTGTCTGGGGTCTATGATGATGTGTAGAAGGACATGGGCTGGTTTATGACTACTTGCCCTCCTGCTGGGTTCTATGATGGTGTAGAAGGACATGGACTGGTTTTTATGACTTACTTGGCCCTCTGTGCTGGGTTCTATGATGGTGTAGAAGGACATGCTGGTTTATGACTTTACTTGGCCGATGTTCTTCTGGGCCTTCTTCCCATTATGGTGTAGAAGGACATGGGGTACTGGTTTTATGACTTACTTGGCCCTCTGCCTGGGTTCTATTATGGTGTAGAAAGGACATGGACTGGTTCATGACTTACTTGGCCCTCTGTCTGGGTTCTCATGATGGTGTAGAAGGACATGGGCTGGTTTATGACCTACTTGGCTCTCTCTGTCAGGGTTATAATGTATGGTGTAGAAGGACATGGACTGGTTTATGATTGGCATTACTTGGCGGCCTCTTGGTCTGGGATTCTATGATGGTGTAGAAAGACATGGGCTGGGTTATGACATATACTTCTTGGCCCTCTGCTGGGTTCTATGATGGTGTAGAAGGACATGTGCTGGTTTATGACTTACTTGGACCCTCTGGTCTGGGTTCTATGATGTGTAGAAGGTCATGATCTGGTTTGTATGACTTACTTGGCCCTTCTGTCGTGGTCTATTATGGTGTAGAAGGACATGGGCTGGTTTATGATTTACGGTGGCCCTCTTGTCCCCTGGGTTCTATTATAGTTTAGAAGGATTATAGGGCTGTTTATGACTTACTTGGCCCTCTGTCTGGGTTCTATTATGGTGTATAATGGACATGGGCTGTTTATGACTACATGCCCTCCCTCTGTCTGGTTCTATTATGGTGTAGAAGGACATGGTACCTGGTTCATGACTTACTTGGCCCTCTGTCTGGGTTTATATGATGGGTGTAGATTAGGACATGGGCTGGTTTTATGACTTACATTTTTTTGGGCATCTCTGCCAGGGGTTCTATGATGGTGTAGATTTAGGACAAGGGCTGTTTATGACTTACCTTGGCCATCTCCTGTTCTCTGATGGTGTTAGAGGAACATGGACTGGTTTTTATGACGGTACTTGGCCCTCTGTCTGGGTTCTATGATGGATGTAGAAGGACATGGCGGATTTATGACTACTTGACCCTACTTGGTCCCTGGGTTATATGATGATGTAGAAGTACATGGGCTGGTTTAATGACTTACTTGACCCTCTGTCTGGGTTCTATGATGATGTAGAAGGACATGGGCTGGTTTATGACTTACTTGGCCCTCTGTCTGGGTTCTATGATGATGTAGAAGGACATGGGCCTGGGGTTTACGACTTACTTGGCCCCCCTGCCTGGTTCTATGATGGTGTAGAAGGAAATTGTGCAGGTTTGGTGACTTACTTGGCCCTCTGTCTGGGTTCTATGATGGTGTAAAGAAGGACATGTGCTGGTTTATGACTTACTTGGCCCTCTGTCTGGGTTCTATGATGGTGTAAAGAAGGGGACATGGGCTGGTTTATGACTTTACTTGACCCTCTGTCTGGGTCTATGAAGATGTAGAAGGACATGGGCTGGTTTATATGACGGTTACTTGGCCCTCTGTCTGGGTGGGTTCTATGATGGTGTAGAAGGACATTGGGCTGGTTTATGACTTACTTGGCCCTCTGTCTGGGTTTCATGATGGTGTAGAAGGACAATGGACTGGTATGACTTGACTTGGACCTTGGGCTCTGTCTGGGTTCTATGATGGTGTAGAAGGACATTGGGCTGGTTTATGATTTCCTACTTGGCCTCTCTGTGCAGGGTTCTATGGGAATGGTGTAGAAGGACATGGGACTGGTTTTATGACCTACTTGGCCCTCTCTTCCGGGGTTCTATGATGGTAGATAGAGGACATGTGGGGCTGGTTTATGACTTACTTGGAACCCTGGCATCTTGCCTGGGTTCTGATGATGTAGAAGGACATGGGCTGGTTTTTTATGACTTACTTGGCCCTCTGCTTGGGTTCTTATGATGGTGTAGAGGACATGGGCTGGTTTTTCATGACTTACTTACTTTGGCCCTCTGCTGGGTTCATATGATGGAATGTAGAACGGATTCATGGCTGGGTTTTTTTGGATGACTTACTTGGCCCTCTGTCTGGTTGGTTTCTATGATGATATATAAGACATGGGCTGGTTTAATGACTTTACTTGGCCCTCTGCTTGGGGTTTATATTGATGTGTAGAACGACATGGACTGGTTTATAACTTACTTGGCCCTCTGTCTGGGTTCTATGATGGTGTAGAAGGAGATGGCTGGTTTATGACCTTACTTGAACCATCTGTCTGGTTCTACGATGGATGTAGAACGGATCATGGGCTGGTTTATGACTTACATGGCCCTCTGTCTGGGTTCTATGATGGTGAGAAGGCATGGGCTGGTTTTATGACTTACTTGAACCCCTCTCTGGGTTCTATGATGGTGTAGAAGGACATGGGCTGGTTTTATGACTTACTTGGCCCTCTGCCTGGTTCCAAATGATGGTGTAGAAGGACCATGGACTGGTTATATGACTTACTTGGCCCTCTGTCTGGTTTCTATGATGGTGTAGAAGGACCATGGGCTTGTTTATGACTTACTTGGCCCTCTGCCTGGGTTCATCATGTGTGTAGAAGGACATGGACTGTTTATGACTTACTTGGCCCTCTGCTGGGTTCTATTATGGTGTAGAAGGACATGGGACTGGTTTTTATGACTACTTGGCCCTCTGTCTGGGTCTCTGATGGTGTAGAAGGACATGGGCTGGTTTATGACCTACTTGGCTCTCGGGTGTCAGGGTTATATGATGTGGTAGAAGGACATGGACTGGTTTATGACTTACTTGGCCCCTGTCTGGTTCTATGATGGTGTAGAAGGACATGGGCTGGTTTATGAACTTACTTGCCCTCTGCACCTGGGTTCTATGATGGTGTAGAAGGACATGGGCTGGTTATGACTTGACTTATGACCCTCTGTCTGGTTCTATATGTATAAGGTGATAAAGCCGGGTTTATGACTTACCTTGGCCCTCTGGTTTCTGGGTTCTATATGTTTTGTAGGAAGGACATGGCTGGTTATGATTTACTTTGGCCCTCTGTCCTGGGTTCTATTATGGTGTAGAAGGACATGGGAACTTGGTTTATGACTTACTTTGGGCCCCTGTCTGGGTTCATTATGGTGTAAGAAGGACATGGCCTTGGTTTTTATGACTACCATTGGGCCCTCTGTTGGGTTCTATATGGTGTAGAAGGACATGGGCTGGTTTATGACTTACTTGGCCCTCTGTCTGGGTTCTATGATGTGTAGGAACATGGGTTGGTTTATGACATACTTGGCCCTCTCTGCCTCCCCTTCACTTCCCCCCCTCCCCTCCCCCCAATTTAGGAAAAGGAAAAAATTTATAAAAGATTTTTGGGTTCTTATGATGGTGTAAAAGGAACAGGGCGGTAGACCCTACTTGCCATCTGGGCCTTGGGTTCTATTATGGTGTAAAGGACATGGACTGGTTTCATGACTTACTTGGCCCTCTGGTCTGGGTTCTATGAGGTGTAGAAGGACATGCGGTATGAAGTTACTTGGACTACTGGGCTGGTTTATATATGAGAAGACATGCTGGTTTATGACCTTACTTGGCCCTCTGCTGTTCTATTATGGATGTAGAAGGACATGGGATCTGGTCTTGACTACTTAGGCTCTGTACCTCGGTTTCTCTTGAATGGTGGTAGAAGGACATGGGCTGGTTTATGACTACTTGGCTGGGCTCTGTCAGGTATGTTCTATGATGGTGTAGAAGGACATGACTAGGTTTATGACGTACTATGGCCCTCTGTCTGGTTCTATGATGGTGTAGGAAGGACATGGGCTGTTTATATGACATTACTGTTGACTACTGCATCTGTCTATGATGTGTAGAAAGGACATGGCTGGTTTATGACTTACTTATGACTCAATTGTCTGGTTTCTATGATGGTGGTAAGAGGTCATTACTTGGTATGACTTATGCACTTGGTCTGGGTTCTATATGTGACTAGACATGCTGGGTTTAGATACTGGGCCCTCGTCTGTTTATCGTTTATATGATGTAGAAGGACATGGCTGGTTTTTCTGACTGGAACTATGACTACTTGGCCCTCTGTCTGGGTTCTATGATGATGTTAGAAGGACATGGGCTGGTTTATGACTTGGACATGGCCCTCTGCTGGGTTCTATTATGGTGGTAGAACGGACATGACTTGGCCCTCATACTTACTTGGCCCTCTGTCTGGTTCTATGATGGTAGAGGACATGGGCTGTATGACCACTTGGCCCTCTCTGTCAGGGTTCTCTGATGGTGTAGAAGGACAGGCTGGTTTATGACTTTACTTGGCCCTCTGCTGGGTTCTATGATGGTGTCGAAGGAGGAAGGACTGGTTTAGACTACTTGGCCCCTGCTGGTTTCATAGGTGTAGAACATGGGCGGGATTGGACCTACTTGGCTCTGTCGGGTTATATGATGGTGTAGAAGGACATGGGCTGGTTTATGACTACATTGGCCCTCTGCGGGCTGTTCTATTATGTGTCGAGACATGGCGGTATATCGGACTCTTGGTCTGGGTTCTATATGGTAGAAGGACATGATGGTTTATACTTACTTGGCCCTCTGTCTGGGTTCTATGATGGTGTAGAAGGACATGGGCTGGTTTAATGACCTACTTGCTCTCTGCCCAGGGTTCTATGATGGTGTAGAAGGACATGGGCTGTTTATGACTTATTGGCCCTACTGCGGGTTCCTATATGGTGTAGAAGGACATGGCCTGGTTAGACTACTGGCCCTCTGGGTTATATAGGACATGGTGGTTTAGACCACAGGGCTGGTTTATGACTACGTTTGGCCTTCTTGGTACTGGCGTTCTATGATGAGGTGGTAGAAGACACTGGGCTCGTTTATGACATACTATGATACTTGGCCCTCTGTCTGGGTTCTATGATGTGTTAAAGGACATGGGCTGGTTTATGACTTACTTGACCCTCTGTCTGGGTTCTATGATGATGTGGAAGGACATGGGCTGGTCTATGACTTACTTGGCCCTCTGTCTGGGTTCTATGATGGTGTAGAAGGACATGGGCTGGTTTATGACTTACTTGGCCCTCTGCCTGGGTTCTATGATGGTGTAGAAGGACATGGACTGGTTTATGACTTACTTGGCCCTCTGTCTGGGTTCTATGATGGTGTAGAAGGACATGGGCTGGTTTATGACTTACTTGGCCCTCTGTCTGGGTTCTATGATGGTGTAGAAGGACATGGGCTGGTTTATGACCTACTTGGCCATCTGTCTGGGTTCTACGATGATGTAGAAGGACATGGGCTGGTTTATGACTTACTTGGCCCTCTGCTTGGGTTATATGATGGTGTAGAACGACATGGGCTGGTTTATGACTTACTTGGCCCTCTGCTTGGGTTATATGATGGTGTAGAACGACATGGGCTGGTTTATGACCTACTTGGCCATCTGTCTGGGTTCTACGATGATGTAGAAGGACATGGGCTGGTTTATGACTTACTTGGCCCTCTGCCTGGGTTCTATGATGTTCCTCTTCTGTAAGCTGCGGTACCGGTCTTCCAGCAGGTGCCCCTCCGGCTGGCAAACACAACAATATAGTGTACCATACTGCTTTACTGATTGATTTATTAGATGGGAAATACATTGTTTCACCAACAAGATTAAATACAGCAGGGAATACACTGTGAAGCTGATAGCGGGGAGCATCACACATTCTACAAAAATTACACCCTTTTATCACGGAAATCATAATTACTTTTCAGCAAATGCATTTATTTTTTGCTAAATTTAAATTCAAACTGGAAAATGTGGTCTGTCGACGCACTTAGAGCCCCCATTCTACAGACGGGCGTACGATCAGTAGCGAGGATAATTGTATTAATGTGGAATGATGTATAGTTACAAAGTAATGCAAGTGTGCAATATGAAGATATTAGCTGAAGGCAAACAGAAATTATAGGCGATTTGAGAACCTCTTACAAAAACCTTCAAAAAATAAACGGACGGACAGACAGTTTGTTTGTTTGTTTGTTTATTGGTGTTTATCGGCCTATCAACAGCTAAGGTCATGTAAGGCCGGGCAAACGGGTTCGATCCCATTTTAACCTGCTGCATTGGGGGGAAAATTCCAAAATCAGAACTGAATATTTACATCGAGAAACAATATATTCAGCCCTGAAATTAGAATAACCTGACCTGGTGGCAGGTCCATACCACACCAAAGTCACTTGGCCCCTTCCCCTAAAATAGGATTACGAATAATCGTAATACTCACATAAGGGGTATAACCAGATTCAACTGTCACATACAAAATGCCAAAGACGTATGTGAGGGCCAAACCAGGTCTCCATTCGGAATTCCGGTAAGGATGAACCCCGATCGTTAAATTACCCATCGCTTGCACCCACCTTCCACCCACCGACGGACAGACAGACAGACGGACAGGGCGAAACCTATATGGCACTGCCAATTCTTAGCAGGGCCCTGATAAATTATTGCATGGTTCACATAAAATTGTTTTATTGTAACAAACAGACATGTGAAAGTTCTGTGATGATCCACTAGAAATTGTGTGCTACTATACAGAGGTATTACAGTTGATGACCTGACGGACTATAGTTACCTTGAGTTCCCGCAGTGAGCCACGTAATTCATCTGTGAGTTTCAGTTCTTCATCTGGCTCTACGTATCTGTACACAGGGTTAAAGAAACATCCCACCCACTCACAGTGTCAGCATCCAGGTACAGCAGTGTAAATATCTAAATCTCTCTTTGGAAATCATACACCCAGAAAACCAGAGGTAATTTTCATATTTTTTAGAAAAAAATAAATAAACCTTTTTTATACATTTTGTGACAATTGGATTGGTCGGAAAGTCAACATATCAAAATCCATTCCAATTATTTAGGGTTGAAAGAGTTAATTTGATGGGCTGCACTGTCATTCATCTCAATTAATAATTGTTTTCCACAAGCGGGCTCGCACAAGATGTCTGGTTTAGAAAGGTCAGTAACTAACTAGATGAAGAGCACAAGAAGATCAAGGTCATTAGAATTCCATGCATCGTGATACGTGATGCATATACACCACTGGCTGATCAATGGTCTGGATTTTCCCGTCCAAGACAGAAAACAACACATTCTTCGCTGATGTAAATTTTGTTCTTATGAACATTAACCCTTACAACTTTGTCATCTACTGTTTATTTTATTTTTTTCTCTCATCAAACTATGCAATGGAAATGATTCTAAAGTGATGCCAAACCATGTTTTTATTAAGAATAAAGACAAAATATGGAACAACAGCAGACAACAAATTTTGTTTCCAGCATTCTACGGGTTAACCCCATTTAGTGGGGTCGTCCGTGGCCATGTAAAGGATACTTTAACTTGCCCAGTTTGTGCGTCCTGTAGAGGTGGGCGGCCCGATACTGGGCCCGCGTTTCTGCCCGGCTCTCCAGCTCCTGTTCCCGCGCCCGCACTGCCTTCTTTATCGCCTTCAACCTGCAATAGTTACTTTCATAATTTCACTAGTAATTTCATAATTTCTTGCCACAACAAAAACCCTGCTCCTTGTTTGGTGAACACATAGAGGATACCAGGCTACTGTCTGCTGTGACACATAGAGGATACCAGGCTACTGTCTGCTGTGACACATAGAGGATACCAGGCTACTGTCTGCTGTGAGCCTTCTTTTTGTTTCGTGAAATTTTGTCAAATATTGGATTTTATTACGAAAAATTGATTTGTCTATGGGAAATTAACATGGTGGAAAAGGAGACGGAGGAGCTGTGGGAGGAGTAAAAAAAAAAGAAAGAAAAGATTTTAGAAATTGACTCCGAAATCTGGCTAGATAGCTTGGACATGATCTAACTAAAAAAACAAGTTAAATTTTAAAAATCGAATAACTATTTCTGAAATTAAAAAGATTTACTCATGTTAAATGAACATGCCCACTCAGTAGGCACAAATCGTTCTTTATAGGAATTAAATAAGTGTATAACAGGGCTCCAGATAAGGAATTTGACATTGGGTACTGTTACTCCATACTTTTGAAATCAATTGGGTATTCTCAATTTTAAATTGGGTATTTTAAAAACGTTACCCCATCAATTTTTTTCAATTGGGTATTTCCATATTTGGATTATAAAAACCAATTCGGAAACAAATCGTACTAATTTATGTATTAATGGTACTGTTTTGTTGTTCATATAATTAATTGAAGCATAAAATGATTAGTTCAAGTTTTCAACCCAAGTACATATAAGTAACTGTTACTAGAGTAATTGGGCTTATGGCATTTGTGACCAGTGTAGTTCCGGATCTGCTAGCACACTTATAGTTATAAGTTATGTAACAAGCAGTATCATGTATTAAACAAATCATGCAAGTTGTTTCATTATCTGAATGACAAACAGTGCATACGCTGATCAAGAATGCTTTGATTGGCAGATTGATCTTTGCAATACGCGATCTATTTTTTTTTGGCTGACCACGTTTGACAGCAATTCATGAATAATGTCAATCACGATTAATTTGGGGTCTCCACACACCGAGCTCAACAAAATGACTGTATCATGCCTTGTGCAATGGATTGAGATTCCACCTTTGCATCGGTCGTAAAATAAATCGAAATAAGGTTAACATTGGTGCTGGACTTTTGCAATTTGTTTCTTCCACGTTTGTTTGTTGTGGCCGCCATTTTGTTGCGCCATGTGTCACCAATTTTCTACGAAAAAATCTGACATGATCCGATTGTGTTATGTATAGTGTCTATCGCTACTACGATTATATTAATTGGTGAATTTGGGCGCCGTTCAACTCGTCCTATTTTAACTTAGTTAATTCGACCGCCATTTTATTCAACGTGTGCGTTGGCCGAAATAGTAATAATGTTACCATATTTCATTTATTACTTATGATACTGTCCCACATGTAAAATATAAACCTGACACATTAAAAATAATAAAATGTCTGCTGTGCCCCGCCCTCCCCCAGGACCAATTCCACTGTACCATTTGTTTTATCCGTGCGGATAGTCGTTTACGAATGTCTACGGATCTTTTTCGTTGCATCTCCTTGAGTAGACTCGGGGTCGTCGAAACAAGCAGTTTCACATCGATTTGAATTTAAGAAAATAGCCTGGATCTCGGGTTCACAAAAGTTTCGCATCGCCGTTTTCCCCCACAATTATTGATTTGCCAATCAGTAATATTTTCCGTAAATGACGTGGATTGTGACAACAAATTCAGAGATAAATGGGAATTCAATTCCGGCTCGCGTGAGCTCTGAAGTTTGTGTTAACTTTCGCCATAATTGATAGGCCCAGTCTTATCCGATTTTTGTTCTCAAAATCAATATGGGCAAAAACGGCCGATGCGATAAGGGTGGACATTCTAGATTTGGGGTCATTAACTTGAACGGTACTCTAAACAAATGCCATGTGGTGGATTACTAGAGTTTCGTATCGAGTTGGACCCATTTTCCCCCGCTGAGAGTCGGAATCGCTCCCGCTAAATCCTGGAGTTCAAATCGAGTACACCCGAAGACTGGTTTCCAGCCGTTATCGGTGAAACACAGCGAGACATTGTCCGCAGCTGGAGCCGGGACTAGACTTTGTAAACATTGAATGGCCGACCGCACAGATCATCGGCGATGATTTTGTAGGATTGTATACAAATCTAGCAGTACGCGACAGACTGAAAATACATTTGAGGAGTACGCTACAGGATAAAAAAGTATTGCGTACCGGAAATTTTAATTGCTTTTTGGTACGCATTGTCTCTGATTTTAATTGGGTTTTTGCATTTTTTAATTACCTTATCTGGACCTCTGGTATAATTGTGTCACTATTCCACCAGTTCTAAAAATTACGAGTGCCTGCTATACAGATATAAGCATTTAGTAATATTTATTTTACTGATAGTGACTCGCGGTGGTAACAGGCTATTTTCATATGCAAATGAGACATGATATTTTTTAATTATTTATACTAATTAAATGTCACCTGAAAAAATAATATTTTCGACAGATTATAAAGTATGGTCATGGCACATCAAAAAGAGAAAAAATAGTAATGTCCGTTAACATTTTAAGGAAACACGGTTATCGTCAATGATATCAGTGTGAAAATTTAAATCTGATATAAAGTGTATAATACTGCCAATCAATACGTGGGGTAATGGTGAATCAATGCTTATTTTGCTAGAAAATGTCCCAGATGATGTCTCTGATATAAAAAAAAATGTTGTGCCTACTGAGTGGGCATGTACCTTTAAATCCCCATGTCTATGGGGATTAACATGGGGATTTTTTTTTTTTTTGCAATAAAATCAATATTAGACAAAATTTCATTAAATAAAAAGATATGCCCATCGAGGGAAGGCCGGTCAACAAGGGGAGATAACTCACTGAAAACCAATAGGGTTCTTTATCTTGACATGATAAACATGTACACCAAATTTGATTATGATCCTTCAAGTACACCTTTTAAGGTCTTGTGTGAACAAGGGTACAGAGTGTGAGAATTAAAAATGGTCTCCAAGAGGAGATAAGTCATCGGAAATATTTCAAAATCAATAGGCTTCTTCGTCTTGCTGTGATAAACATATATACCGAATATGGTTACGATCCGTCAAGTAGAACTCGAGTT
Organism: Conchocele bisecta; assembly: GCA_029237695.1. NCBI lineage: Eukaryota > Metazoa > Mollusca > Bivalvia > Lucinida > Thyasiridae > Conchocele > Conchocele bisecta. The sequence continues at coordinate 94,469,720 of CM055269.1, forward strand.
ATTGTGTTGACAAGGATACAGAGTGCTAAAAATTAAAAATGGCCGCCAAGGGGAGATAAGTCATCAGAAATAGGCCTCGACTTGCCATGATAAACATGTATACCAAATTTAGTTCCAATCGGTGAAGTAGAACTTTAGTTATTGCGTGGACAAGCTGTGCCCGCCCGTACAAGGTGAATACATAATATGTCCCGTTTACATAGCCATAAGATTTGGGCAGGTTTCGTAAAACTGACAATAGTGTCTTTTGATATAAAGTTTATCATGCGAGTCAAGGAATTCCTACAGATTCCGAGAAAGTCACGCCCGTTAGGTTTTGTTGCTACCTGAATGCATCTTATTAGCTTGACACAAATTTCAAGTGAATATTTCAGATAAGCCATGTGCTTTTGTACCAGAGAATATGTGCGATTTTACATGAAAAATATTTACAGAAAATTTGAAGTAGATGTACATGTATTCCACATTTGCTCCGAGAAATTTACAGAAAATATTGTAAATATCACACATGTTCTTATGTACAAAATCACATGGCTTGTCTCATATATGCAGAGCTCCAAATAAGGTGTGTATTGGCGTATCTTACACACTTTTTTTTGCAGAATATGCATTGATTATCAAAAGTGGGAGTACAAAATACTCACAGCAATGTGAAAATATGCATTGATTTTCAAATTAAGGAGTGAAAATACTGTAATAAAGTTGAAAATTTACTTTAATAGATGAGCTGCAAACAGTTTGTAGCTCAAATAAGAGATTTTTTAAATTTGTTATATTTTTATCATATGTTCCCTATTTAATATTAAAGGAAGAAAATCAATACCGGTAATACATTTGTAAAAGTAAAATACACATTGAATTTGAAATCTGGGGATATAATACTCTTTAGATACAAAACTCTTCTGGAGCTCTGTATATGTGTGTGTGTATGTGTGTGTTACATAGTGTGTCATACGCATGATATGTATAGATATCTGCTCTGACATTACCTGGAAAACCTATTATCTGCATCTTTCAACTTCTTTAATTTGTCTTCTTGTGTTTTCTTCAGCTGTGGGAAGATGAAGCATACAGTGACTGTCATCCAGACACCATGGCAACTTCCACTAACATTCAGGGCCCGGTTGCTCAAAGCTTCTGTTAGCTTGACAGACTGTTATATCCTTAACAATGTTAAGGATTTAACAGTCTGTTAAGTTAACCAAGCTTTTGAGCAACCGGGCCCAGGTTTTTAAACACCCCAAGACATGTTATCTTTCTTGATCTCATAAATGAATATTACAATCATCCCGGCCTAAAATGACCTTAGCTGTTGACAGGCCATTAAACAGCATTAAATAACTAGATTTGTCAGTAAGCGAGGCTTACGGAATACCCCTCGCGTGGGCCCAGGTACCCCTAAATATGTAAAATTTTCCAAGTGTGTGGGCTTGTGACCTTGACTCTGGGCTTAGCGGGGGCGGCACGAACGTGAATTTGTCACAGGGTGGTAGATGTCCATAGGAGGAATGTGTGTGTGAAATGTGAAGCAGATCAAGAAATAGAAGTTATAACCGATTTCTCTGATGTTAAGTTTTGTAAAGAGACGAAGTATGTGACCTTGACCTTGAGATCAGCGGGGATATGTCACAGCATGATAGTAGAGCCTTAGAGGAATGCATACATGAAATATTAAGAATTTGCAATGAAGGAAATAGAAGTTATAACATATTTCTCTGATGTTAAGTTTTGTAAAGAGACCAAGTATTTGACCTTGACCTTGGGATCAGCGGGGGTTGGACGGTTGTAGATTTGTCACAGCATGATAGTACATCCTTAGAGGAATGCATGCATGACATATTAAGAATTTTAGATGAAGGAAATAGAAGTTATAACATATTTCTCCGATGTTAAGTTTTGTAAAGAGACTAAGTATTTGACCTTGACGTTGGGACAGCGGGGGTTGGACGGTCGTGGATTTGGCACAGCATGGTAGTAGAGCCTTACAGGAATGCATGTGTGAAATATTAAGCATTTTAAATGAAGGAAATAGAAGTTATAACAATATTTCTCTGATGTTAAGTTTTGTAAAGAGACTAAGTATTTGACCTTGACCTTGGGATCAGCGTGGGTTGAACAGTCGTGGATTTGGCACAGCATGGTAGTAGAGCCTTACAGGAATGCACGAGTGAAATATTAAACATTTTATATGAAGGAAATAGAAGTTATAACATATTTCTCTGACGTTAAGTTTTGTAAAGAGACTAAGTATTTGACCTAGACCTTGGGATCAGCGGGGGTTGGACAGTCATATAATAATACAATCAGAGGTAAATGACAGCGACACACATCAAAGTTAAACATGTCCACTTCTAAATTGTTTGTTTTTCGACTTGTCCATTAACATCATTGAATGGTAAAAACTTTGTTACAGAATGACGACGGAGACTTCAAGGAAGGTACAGTGGTAGTGCAGTTTGGATGGGAGATAAAACTCATTGTTACCCAACTCCCTGTACAAGTTGATATTACATGTACATAGTTTTGACTAGTCAAACTTGCACAAGCGACCACGTGCATTAAGCGACTTTTGTCTTAAGCGACCACTTTCAATTCCCCCGACCATTTGGCCTATATAATGACAGTGTATTAAACGACTTTTCCTTAACGCGACCAGTGGTCAAATATTTTGTAACTGACAGCAAAGTTTGTTTGTATTAAATGACCATTAATTGACAGGATGCCATTTTCTCAAGGTGAAATTAGTCTAAAGCGTCTGACAAACAAAGGAAACAAATCCCCTGTCACTGTCAAAGTGTGAATGGTGCATTCTTTATGATTATTGACCTGAAACCTCGTTCTGATTCGCTGTTTCCTTAGTGATTACTAAACGGAATTAACTCATCGTCGCTTAGCAAATGGGAACAACAGGACTGGTCGCTAAGCACATGGGAAAACATGTGTACAGAATACACACCCATTTTTATTTTACACATTTCAATTTTCTTGACGCGTAATGATACTGGTATATAACGAACACAGCGTTAATAAATAATTATTCTATCAGCTGGTTTGGTTGTCCGTCAACAACTAGTAAAAATCACCGGGACGAAACACGTCTGGTCCTAAAGAATTGCAGTCATATCGCAGTCACTACTGCCCATTTGCAATTTCAGCTGGGCGATTTTATTTCGCAATAACAATCAAATTCTTTCGTCTATTTTGATAAAATAAAGCCTGAATAATTAATTCATAAAAGTGCACAGTAATAATTACCGGTAGTATTTTAATGTATTTATTTCTATGTTAATGTTTAATATTTGCGATTTCCTGATTCCGAATATTAAACCATATAACCGGACATACCAGTACCCGGATTTCCATCTTTTTTCTTCATTTTTGTGTTAAGAGACCATTGTTTTAAGCGACCATTTTTGGTGTCTCCCTTGGGTGGTCGCTTAATGCAAGTTTGACTGTATTTCAAAACTATTTTCATCCCTAAAAATGAGGACATCATGACGTCTTTAATTAAATCATGAAATTTTACGTAATTTATATCGGTCAGTCGATGCGCCTCACCCCAAATTAATGTTCATTGTATCACATAGTTACAGAATAGTATAGGTCGAGTAATAAAACATTTTATGGCCATTCGGGCAACAGTAAAAAACATATTGCTCCTTGGTGCTGTGGACGACCCGATGCACTATTGCCTCCGGTCATCCACGGCACCTCGGGGCAATTGTTTTAACTGCTCTCTGAATGACCATGAACAACAGTGCCGTAAGTCAAAAAATACGCCCGTCGAAGATGGGCCAGACAGCGAAGATGCAGAAATGTGAAGCCGTCACCAAGGCAAGAAACATTAATGAGAATTTGAAAATCTATAGCATTATTTCTTCCTCTTGTTGTAATAAACAGGTATACTAATTTAAGTAGAGATGTGTAAAGTAGAAATTATATAGAATTGGACACAAAAATGTGGAAAAAAAAGGCCATATTTACATGGCGGGGGTATTCCATAAGCTCTTCTGCACTTCGTGCAGGCGAGCTAAAAATTTCTAAGTTAAAAAGGTGATATTTTTGTTAAAAAGGTGATATTTTTGTTAAAAAATATTTTTTCGGCATAAAAACACAAAGGTGCACATCTTCAATATGTGTAGAAGACGTGTGTATAGTTTCAGATCGATCGACTGAACGGTTTCAGAGGAGTTGTGTACACAAACTCTGTACCCTATATAGAAATATGTATAACAAGAGTGCCGCAAGTCACAAAATACGCCCGTCTAAAATGGGCCAGACAGCGAAGATACAGAAATATGAAGCTGTCACCAAGGCAAGAAACATTAATGAGAATTTGAAAGTCTATAGCATCATTTCTTCATCTCGTTGTGCTACAGTGCAGTCTCCGTTTTTGTACCTGGAAGCGTGTAGCTATATGAAAGCGTTGAAACGTGTACAACGGTTACACGTTTTAACGCGAATACCTGTTCGTCCCCGATCGCTTCGAGGCGTCCTTGTTTCGCGAATACATACCCTCAGATCGAGTTAAAAGTACATCGGCGGTGTGATTTAGCACTTCAACTGATCCCTAATCCCTGATGCCTAATGAGTCACGCTTTTAACACGACAGATGTACCTTGTCGTTTATCAAAATGTTTGTGAATTGTAGATCACGTGAGCCGGCTCATCAGGATCTGCGGCATTCCTACGTACATGTACATTTTATATACACAACAAGAGCTGTAGGAGAACAGCATAGCTCGACTACGAGGGTTGTCGATGTACACATAGCTTGACAAACAAGGTGGCCGCGGCCTGCATAAAAACCTTAACCAAGGCTGAGTAAAAACCTTAACCAAGGGAAATTAAGTAAGTAATTCAAGGTTAAATGTAGGTCAATGTGGCCGTGGCCTGCATAAAAACCTTAACCAAGGTTGACTAAAAACCTTAACGAAGAGAAATTAAGTAAGTAATTCAAGGTTACATGTAGGTCAATGTCAGATATAGGTTAGGGGTTATTGATGTACATCACTAGGAGATGAAGCTTTCCAAGTATAGTTGCTGTAGGCCCAGGAATATTCCATATACAAGCTTGACTAAAAACCTTAACCAAGGGGAAATAAGAAAGTAATCTAAGGATAAAAGAAGGTCAAGGTCAAATATAGGTCAGGGATTATTGATGTACATCACTAGGAGATGAAGTTGTCCAAGTATGGTTGGTGTAGGGCCAGGAGTATTGCATCTACAAGCTTGACTAAAAACCTTAACCAAGGAGAATTAAGTAAGTAATTCAAGAGGAAATGTAGGTCAAGGTCAAATATAGATCAGGGGTTATTGATGTGCATCGCTATGAGAAAAGGTTGTCCAAGTATGGTGTTAGTATGCACAATAGTATTCCATGTACAAGCTTGACTAAAAACCTTAACCAAGGGGAATTAAGTAAGTAATTCAAAGTTAAATGTAGGTCAAATATAGGTCAGTGGTTGTTGATGTACATCACTAGGAGATGAAGTTGTCCAAGTATGGTGGGTGTAAAGCAAGGAATATTCCATATACAAGCTAGACTAAAAACCTTAAACAAGGGGAATTAACTAAGTAATTGAAGAGGAAATGTAGGTCAATGTCAAATATAGATCAGGGGTTATTGATGTACATCCCTATGAGAAAAGGTTGTCCAAGTATGGTGTCTGTATGCACACTAGTATTCCATGTACAAGCTTGACTAAAAACCTTAACCAAGGTTGACTAAAAACCTTAACCAAGGGGAATTAACTATGTAATTCAAGGTTAAATGTAGGTCAAGGTCAAATCAAATATAGGTCAGGGGTTGTTGATGTACATCACTAGGAGATGAAGTTGTCCAAGTATGGTGGGTGTAGGGCCAGGAGTATTCCATATACAAGCTTGACTAAAAACCTTAACCAAAGGGTATTAACTAAGTAATTCAAGAGGAAATGTAGGTCAAGGTGAAATATAGATCAGGGGTTATTGATGTACATCCCTATGAGAAAAGGTTGTCCAAGTATGGTGTCTGTATGTACCATAGTATTCCATGTACAAGCTTGACTAAAAACCTTAACCAAGGTAGACTAAAAACCTTAACCAAGGGGAATTAACTAAGTAATTCAAGGTTAAATGTAGGTGAAGGTCAAATATAGGTCAGTGGTTGTTGATGTACATCACTAGGAGATGAAGTTGTCCAAGTATGGTTGGTGTAGGGCCAGGAGTATTCCATCTACAAGCTTGACTAAAAACCTTAACGAAAGAGAATTAACTAAGCAATTCAAGAGGAAATGTAGGTCAAGGTCAAATGTAGGTCAAGGTCAAATATAGATCAAGGGTTATTGATGTAGATCCCTAGGAGATGAAGTTGTCCAAGTATGGTGGGTGTAGGGCCAGGAGTATTCCATATACAAGCTTGACTAAAAACCTTAACCAAGGAGAATTAACTAAGTAATTGAAGAGGAAATGTAGGTCAAGGTCAAATATAGATCAGGGGTTATTGATGTAGATCCCTATGAGAAAAGGTTGTCCAAGTATGGTGTCTGTATGCACAATAGTATTCCATGTACAAGCTTGACTAAAACCTTAACCAAGGTTGACTAAAAACCTTAACCAAGGGGAATTAACTAGGTAATTCAAGGTTAAATGTAGGTCAAGGTCAAATATAGGTCAGGGGTTGTTGATGTACATCACTAGGAGATAAAGTTGTCCAAGTATGGTTGGTGTAGGGCCAGGAGTATTCCATCTACAAGGTTGACTAAAAACCTTAACCAAGGGGAATTAACTAAGTAATTCAAGAGGAAATGTAGGTCAAGGTCAAATATAGATCAGGGGTTACTGATGTACATCCCTAGAAGATGAAGTTGTCCAAGTATGGTGGGTGTAGGGCCAGGAGTATTCCATATACAAACTTGACTAAAAACCTTAACCAAGGGGAATTAACGAAGTAATTTAAGAGGAAATGTAGGTCAAGGTCAAATATAGACCAGAGGTTATTGATGTACATCCCTATGAGAAAAGGTTGTCCAAGTATGGTGTCTGTATGCACAATAGTATTCCATGTACAAGCTTGACTAAAAACCTTAACCAAGGTTGACTAAAAACCGTAACCAAGGGGAATTAACTAAGTAATTCAAGAGGAAATGTAGGTCAAGGTCAAATATAGATCAGGGGTTATTGATGTACATCACTAGAAGATGAAGTTGTCCAAGTATAGTGGGTGTAGGGCCAGTAGTATTCCATATACAAGCTTGATTAAAAACCTTAACCAAGGTGACGCCGACGCCGGGGTGACAACATAAGCTCTACTTATTCTTCGAATAGTCGAGCTAAAAATGACCCCTAATACAGCATAATGTAACAGTTCCTAACTTAATATGGAATAGCCCGGGCCGATAGTCCGTGTCAGTTACTTGGGGTTAAATATTACGAACACAGATAAACACAGTGCATGGTTTCTTTATTATCAGAAATGGCGAGTCTAGGAACTCTCGTATCTTTATGCTGAAGCCAGTCTATTTCAGTCACTAATCCGCTATACACCTGTCCCACGCGTGTGTTAAGAAAAATCGATATTTGGAGAAACTGAATACACAGCGAGCTGCACACTGGTTTAACACGGATATGGCCCGCAGATATGTGTCATAAATTACTTGGTGGTCAAAACCGGTAAATTTACAAGGTTTATAGCGAAATAGCAGCCGACTGGCAATTTTTCTCGGACCGATTTTTAAGACTAGTTTTCAAATCTCAATCGGTCTGAGAGTTCAAAAATCGGTCCAGAACCGGAAAACTGAACATTTTAGAAGCCCTGCTGAGTCTAGAAGTATATATACACACACGAAGAACGATCTGAGCATGCGCATTCTACGCGATACACGGTTGGCATACCAAAACGTGTAATGCGTTAAAACCCGTGGAAACGTGTTATACGTATAACACGGTTTCATCTGTACGTTGCTGTGTACATGTAGAAGCGTGTAACCGTTCGTCAAAGAAAGAGTTAAATAGTTTAAACGGTTTACCTTAGCGTTGTATACGTTTACAACCGTTGTATACGTTTACAACCGTTGTACACGGATTACACGCTTTTGAAACTCAATGCGTTGTTTACAACCGTTGTATACGTTTACAACCGTTGTACACGGATTACACGCTTTTGAAACTCAATGCGTTGAACACATTTGTTCGACTTTCGCGCATGCGCAAGAGTGGGGAAACGCAACGCATGGCCGAAAACGTATTACACGTAGACGACACACGGTTTGAAACGCAACTAACGGAAACTCCACGGATACGCAACGCACAACACTTTGTACACATATAAACCCGGAACATTTTGACAGAAACGATTGTAAACATGTATACTAATTGAGGCAGAGATAGAAAAGTAGAGTGTAAAGTAGAAATGATAGGGAATTGGATACAATAATGTAGAAAAAATGGCTAAGTTAAAAAGGTGATATTTTTGTTAAAAAATATTTTTTCGGCATTAAAACACCAAGGTGCACATCTTCAATATGTGTAGAAGACGTGTGTACAGTTTCAGATCGATTGACTGAACGGTTTCGGAGGAGTTGTGTACACAAATTATGCACTTTTTCTGTCCGCCGCCCGCCCTCCCTCCCGCCCCACGGTAAAACATAATATGTAGCGTTTTTTAAAAACCGTCGTATAAAAACTGTATATACTATTATTTACCTTACACCTATTTGTCAATCAGGTTATCTCACAATAAAGTTTAAAACCACAAATTAAATATCTGCAGCTTATTCGACCAAGTGCCATTCTGTATTCAACTAGAAATGGACGCTTGTCGACAAGCGCATGTGTATCCCCCTCCCCAGATACACAAGTAGTTTGAAAAAAAGGTGTTTGAGTTATGCTCCGGAGACAAAATCAGTGCGCGGAAAAACAAAGGGAGATAACTATTAAAAATTAGCGATGCAAGAGTTGTCATTCTTGCGTGACACACCTTTTAGGGTCTTGGTCTATGCATGTGTGAAGTTTCATGAAAATATTCCAAAGGGTGTTCGAGTTATGCTCCGGACACGAAATCAGTGCACGAAACAACAAAGGGAGATAACTAAGAAATTAACAAAGCAAGAGTTGTCATTCTTGCGCGTGACACACCTTTGGGTCGTCTTCTATGCATGTGTGAAGTTTAATAAAAAATATTCCAAAGGGTGTTCGAGTTATGCTCCGGACACGAAATCAGCGCATGAAACAACAAAGGGAGATAAGTAAACAAAATTAATGATGCAAGAGTTGTCATTCTTGCGCGCGACACACCTTTGGGTCGTGGTCTATGCAAGTGTGAGGTTTAATGAAAATATTCCAAAGGGTGTTCGAGTTATGCTCCGGACACAAAATCAGTGAATGAAACAACAAAGGGAGATAAGTAAACAAGAATTCCGCAGAATGAAATGCCTCACCTTGTCCCGCATTGACCTCGAGCCTGGGCCCGAAAGCAATTTTCACTGGCCCGAACATATTATACAATTATTGACTAGTGAGCCATAGAATATCACATTATATTATATGGCTCACTAGTCAATAATTGTTTTATTATATGATAATAGTCTGTATATAGCACTTACTACCTTATGCTACTAGACAACAAGAAACGAGGCAAAGCCACGAAGGCCAGTTTTTTGCAAGCATAGACCCTTGGATAACATAATTATACCCACATTTTGTAGACTAGATGGCCGTAGCCTGCATATCGCGCTTTGGGGCGAGGCATGGACACTAAAAAAATAGATATAGTAGATGGAAAAACTTTAACTAAAAAACATTAACCAGACACACGGACGTACGGACGGACATATGCCAAAATGCCGACGATATCGCGCTGACAATGATGATAAACACCCATGTGAAGTATCAAGGTAATGGGTTAAGCAGTTGTAGAGATATAGTACACGAAAAAACTTTAACAAATAAATTCAAAGTAATTTGACCTTGACATTGTGCACAGGGGTCGCACGGTTGGGGGTTAGAATGAAAATATGGACGATGATAAACACCCATGTGAAGTTTCAAGGTAATGGGCGAAGCAGTTGCAGAGATATAGTATAACGAAAAAGTTTTAACCAAAAAATTTAACCAGACGTACGTTAAAAAGTTAACGTTGAAAATGGCTAAGTCAATTATGTAGAAATAATAGGTGAAGGTAAAAAAATGGTCACATGTTGGATAGTTGTATGTGGTAGGCACTCCTTGGTTATGAAGCTGTGAAAGTTTGGTGGTCCTAGGTGGTACAGTACCAAAGAAATGGACTTAAACACGAAAAGTTAACATTGTAAACGCGAAAACGTAACATTGAAAATGGCTAAGTCGACTGCGCGGAAAAAATGGGTCAGGTTCAAAAAAAGGTAACATGTTGGATAGTGATATGTGGTGGGCACCCCTTGATTATGAAGCTGTGAAAGTTTGGTGGTCCTAGGTGGTACAGTAACAAAGAAATGGACTCGAACACTAAAACTTAACATCGATTGTGGACGCCACCCACCGCCGCCCACCGCCGCCCACCGCCCGCCGCCAACCGCCCGCCCGCCCGGCTTTCGCAAATCCAATAACCTGGATTTTTTCCCCAAAAAACCTGGCTAAAAATGGAAAAAAAAAGTTTAAAAATTAAAAATAACAAAAATTCCGCGGAATCAAATGTCTCGCCTTGTCCCTGCCTTGACCTCGAGCCCGAAAGCAATTTTCACTGGCCCGAACATATTATACAATTATTGACTAGTGAGCCATAGAATATCAGATTATATTATATGGCTCACTAGTCAATAATTGTTTTATTATATGATAATAGTCCGTATATAGCACTTACGACCTTATGCTACTAGACAACAAGAGTTGTCAGAAGACAACGAAGCTCGCCTGTTGGCAGCCTTCACATAAACTTGGCACAGTTGCATAAAAAAACATGAATATTATATATAATTGACCTTGGGTTAAGGGGCGTTCGGTGGACCTTGACATTGGGGTCAGTGGTGCAAGGTGGGTCGTGGATTTGCTATAGCATAATATAGCATATTAAGATGAATGCATGTATGAAATATCAATGCGCTCCCACAGGTGGAAGACTCGGACCTATGACACCAAAATAATGCCTATTAAAAAAATCCCATTACCCCACCCACTTGGTCTCGTACATTACCATCTTCTATGGGTGGGTATGAATATGGCAATTATAGAAAGAGCCTTCTATTTTCCGATTCGCACAAACACAATAAACATCGATTAAATGTATGAAATAATGTCTCTGGCAATCGATAAAGGTATTAGGTGTGTGAATATACTCACTTCAAATCGCTTTTTCAAGTATTTATTGAGTTATTCGCGTTTTGATTACCCCATCTAAAGCGAAAGTTGCGTGTACGAAAGAATCTCACACAGAATTGGAGGCCGTCCGGCGTGGATTATCAGTCATATTTGACCAATAACTGACCGCCAGCTCAAACTAAAGTGGTGCACCATGACCATATACATTAGCAACTCCAACCATACAAAGTTCGTCCAATTGTGATCGTTCACCGATCTAAAAAACACCTTTTTAGGTTTGAGGCGGCTTTCAGCTGCGCCGAAAACCTATTGTATTCGTTGGGTTTTTTTTGGTTTTTTTATTCAGCCGTTCAGTCTACAGCCCAAACCGCTGGTCGGATCGACTTCAAATTTTGCATGCCGATTCGTATCATTGGAAAGCTGACAAAATTCTCTATCTCGGACTCACTGACAGTTCTCGGCTATCTGGTCAAATAAGAGAGCTATAGGCATTTGAAGTTGAAAAATGTACATACTTTTCAACGATTTTGCCGAATTTTTGCCGAATTTCGGCCGATAACGGGTGGTCTTTACAAACGTTTTCCAATTTGTACAGTAATGTCAGCAACATAATTTCTTGCCAGTGTGATAGGGGAGTGTCAGGCGCATAAAAGATGATAATTTTCAGAGCTCTATCTTGACTACTTCCGGTTCTATTGGATGTCAAATGATGAACATTTTTTTTTCAAGTTTTAACAAATAGAGCAAAACGGATGTGACGTCAGCTTCGTTATTTATCAATAGATTTCAAAATGTCTTGCTGCGGTCGATATTTCAGTCCTTTAGCTAAAACTTTCCCGCTTTGTGCCCGGCCTATGGTGAAAAACAAACGAAAACTTCACTGGCGGAATATTGCACATATGTAATTTCCGTTTTATTAGGTGTATTTACAAATGGCTTAAACTGCAATTTAAGGGCGATAACTATCGAAAAATAATCATCTGCTGACTTACGAGCTCCCTCCATCTACACCAAACCGTCAGCTTCGTTATTTATCATTCGATTTCAATTGTTTTTGCTGTAGTCGATATTTCAGTCCTTTAGCTAAAACTTTGGCTGAGGATCGAACCCGGTATCCCTCGCTCCGAGTCCATCGCTCTACCTCTAAGCTAACCGGCCCCACATCGGTGTGATGATGCGAACGCAATAATGTTGGACTGTTCATTCTAAAACTTCAGAAATTCTTTTTGCAACCGATAGTTTACACCTTGGGCTAAAGCTTAGTTACACATGAAATCAATGTTTGAGGCTCAAACCGTTGATGCAGCTCAAGCTGCTCTAGTTTCTACTTTCATTCATGATTCGCGTACTATCAGATTATGTCTTCCGCAATCCCGAAATAGGTTGAATGACGTCATACAGTTTAGATTTAGCCAATCAGAGATGTTCTTTACATAGACGATTCCGGTTGTATTATGGAAGATGGTGCATTGACCCAATTCCAGATAATGAACGAAATTAGACAAAAAAGGTGTTTTTTAGATCGGTGAACGATCACAATTGGACGAACTTTGTATGGTTGGAGTTGCTAATGTATATGGTTATGGTGCACCACTTTAGTTTGAGCTGGCGATCAGTTATTGGTCAATTATGACCGATAATCCACGCCGGACGGCCTCCAATTCTGTGTGAGATTCTTTCGTACACGCAACTTTCGCTTTGGATGGGGTAATCAAAACGCGAATAACTCAATAAATACTTGAAAAAGCGATTTGAAGTGAGTATATTCACACACCTAATACCTTTATCGATTGCCAGAGACATTATTTCATACATTTAATCGATGTTTATTGTGTTTGTGCGAATCGGAAAATAGAGGGCTCTTTCTATAATTGCTATATTCATACCCACCTTCTATAAATAGAAGATGGTAATGTACGAGACCAAGTGGTTGGGGTAATGTTTTTTTTTTTAATAGGCATATTTTTGGTGTCATAGGTCCGAGTCTTCCACCTGTGTGCGCTCCCTGAAAACAGAAGTAAAACAAAATTTAACCCAACGTTAAGTTTATGAACGCACTAAGTTGATGATTTTCTACAGCATGATAGCTATTCACATGAGGACTGCATGTATGAATGAGATAAGTTTGTGACCTTGGGGAATGCGGTGGGGAGGGAGAGGGGGGGGGGGTGAGTCATGAATTAGCTGTAGCACAATAGAGGATCATCAGATGAATGCATGTATGAAATATCAAAACGCTCCCTGTAAAGAAACAGAAGTTACACAACATTTACCCCAACGTTAAGTTTATGAACATGCTAAGTTTGTGACCTTGACCTTGCAGCAAGGGTTGTGGTGGGTCGTGGATTTGCTACAGCATGATAGAGTATCATCTGAGGAATGCATGTATAAAATAGCAAGGCATTCCATGAAAGGAAACAGATGTTATAAGAGATTTACCCCAACGTTAAGTTTATGAATGTGCTAAGTTTGTGACCTTGACCTTGGGGTAAGGGTTGGGTGGTGGGTCATGGATTTGCTACAGCATGATAGAGGGTCATCTGAAGAATGCATGTATGAAATATCAAGGTGTTCCATGAAAGGAAACAGAAGTTATAAGACATTTACCCCAACGTTAAGTTTATGAATGTGCTAAGTTTGTGACCTTGACCTTGGGGTAAGGGTTGGGTGGTGGGTCATGGATTTGCTACAGCATGATAGAGGGTCATCTGAGGAATGCATGTATGAACTAGAAATGTGGCCTGTTGGCACACGAATGCCCCCGCTGGCAGCCAAAGAAAACGAGGCATATTTGATTACAAACCATTTACCCGAGTACGGACGGACGCCGGTAACACTATATGCCCCACTCACCATTCGGTTGCGGGGGCATAAAAAGGTGAAGGTGAAAGGTCAAGGTCGAAGTACTGGGTGGTGGAGTGTGTAGGGCATGTTCATATGTATCATGTGTATATAATAAGCGATTGGCAAAAGTATTGAGAAGTTATTGTAGGATTGAGAAACGTGCACGTAGATTTGTCCCAAAGTGCTAAGTAAACATTTAAAGTAGAAAAGGTGAAGGTCAAAGGTCATGGTCGAAGTACTGGGTGGTGGAGTGTGTAGGGCATGTTCATATGTATCATGTGTATAAATAAGCGATTGGCAAAAGTATTGAGAAGTTATTGTAGGATTGAAGAAACGTGCACGTAGATTTGTCCCAAAGTGCTAAGTAAACATTTAAAGTAGAAAAGGTGAAGGTCAAAGGTCAAGGTCGAAGTACTGGGTGGTGTAGTGTGTAGGGCATGTTCATATGTATCATGTGTATAAATATTTAAGGGATTGGCAAAAGTATTGAGAAGTTATTGTAGGATTGAGAAACGTGCACGTAGATTTGTCCCAAAGTGCTAAGTAAACATTTAAAGTAGAAAAGGTGAAGGTCAAAGGTCAAGGTCGAAGTACTGGGTGGTGGAGTGTGTAGGGTATGTTCATATGTATCATGTGTATAAATATTTAAGCGATTGGCAAACGTATTGAGAAGTTAGTGTAGGATTGAGAAACATGCACGTAGATTTGTCCCAAAGTGCTAAGTAAACATTTAAAGTAGAAAAGGTGAAGGTCAAAGGTCAAGGTCGAAGTACTGGGTGGTGGAGTGTGTAGGGCATGTTCATATGTATCATGTGTATAAATATTTAAGCGATTGGCAAAAGTATTGAGAAGTTATTGTAAGAATGAGAAACGTGCACATAGATTTGTCCCAAAGTGCTAAGTAAACATTTAAAGTAGAAAAGGTGAAGGTCAAAGGTCAAGGTCGAAGTACTGGGTGGTGGAGTGTGTAGGGCATGTTCATATGTATCATGTGTATAAATATTTAAGGGATTGGCAAAAGTATTGAGAAGTTATTGTAGGATTGAGAAACGTGCACGTAGATTTGTCCCAAAGTGGTAAGTAAACATTTAAAGTAGAAAAGGTGAAGGTAAAAGGTCAAAGGTCAAGGTCGAAGTACTGGGTGGTGGAGTGTGTAGGGCATGTTCATATGTATCATGTGCATAAATATTTAAGCGATTGGCAAAAGTATTGAGAAGTTAGTGTAGGATTGAGAAACGTGCACATAGATTTGTCCCAAAGTGCCAAGCAAACATTTAAAGTGGAAAAGGTCAAGGCCAAAGGTCAAGGTCGAAGTACTGGGGGGTGGAGTGTGTAAGGGATGTTCATATGTATCACGTGTATAAATATTGACATAATATGTGAAGCCATGTAGAAGTTACTAAAGAATATAATATCGGGACGTACGGACGGACGAGACGCACGTACGGACGGGACGGACGGGACGGACGGACGGACGCCGGTAACACTATATGCCCCCGTACCGTTCAGTAGCGGGGGCATAAATATCAAGGTGTTCCATGAAAGGAAACAGAAGTTATAAGACATTTACCCAACATTAAGTTTATGAATGTGCTAAGTTTGTGACCTTGACCTTTAGGGTAAGGGTTGGGTGGTGGGTCATGGATTTGCTACAGTATGATAGAGGGTCATCTGAGGAATGCATGTATGAAATATCAAGGCGTTCCATGAAAAGAAACAGAAGTTATAAGACATTTACCCAACGTTAAGTTTATGAATGTGCTAAGATTGTGACCTTGACCTTGGGGTAAGGGTTGGGTGGTGGGTCATGGATTTGCTACTGCATGATAGAGGGTCATCTGAGGAATGCATGTATGAAATATCAAGGTGTTCCATGAAAGGAAACAGAAGTTATAAGACATTTACCCAACGTTAAGTTCATGAATGTGCTAAGTTTGTGACCTTGACCTTGGGGTAAGGGTTGGGTGGTGGGTCATAAATTTGCTACAGCATGATAGAGGGTCATCTGAGGAATGAATGTATGAAATATCAAGGTGTTCCATGAAAGGAAACAGAAGTTATAAGACATTTACCCAACGTTAAGTTTGTGGACGCCGACGACACCGGGGGTATGCCATTAGCTCTTATGCACTTTGTGCAGGCGAGCTAAAAATTTAAAAATAATTTTTAACTAGAAATGTGACCTGTCGGCACACGAATGCCCCCGCTGGCAGCCAAAGAAAACGAGGCATATTTGATTACAAGCCATTTACCCGAGTACGGATGGACGCCGGTAACACTATATGCCCCACTCACCATTCGGTTGCGGGGGCATAATAAGCCATTTACCCGAGTGTTTGTGACCTTGACCCTGGGCTTAGCGGGAGCGGGACGAATGTGGATTTGTCACAGAGTGGCAGAGGACTATTGGAGCAATGCGTGTGTGAATTGTGAAGCAGATCCGAGCAAGCAAACAGAAATAATAAGGCATTTACCCAGCGTTCAGGTTTCGAACGCACCAAGTCTGTGACCTTGACCCTGGGCTTAGCGGGGGCGGGACGAATGTGGATTTGTCACAGGGTGTCAGAGGACCATTGGAGCAATGCGTGTGTGAAATGTGAAGCAGATCCGAGCAAGGAAACAGAAATTATAAGGCATTTACCCAGCGTTAAGGTTTCGAATGCACCAAGTCTATGTCCTTGAACATGGGCTTAGCGGGGGAGGCACGAATGTGGATTTGTCACAGGGTGGCAGAGGACCATTGTAGCAATGCGTGTGTGAAATGTGAAGCAGATCCGAGGAAGGAAACAGAAATTATAAGGCATTTACCCAGCGTTAAGGTTTCGAAAGCACCAAGTCTGTGCTGATCCGTGAAAGAAAACAGAAAATATAAAATATTTACCGGAGCGTTAAAGTTTTTGAAGCACTAAGTATGTGACCTTGACCCTGGGCTTGGCGGGGGCAGGACGAACGTGGATTTGGCACAGGACGGTAGAGGACCATTAGAGCAATATGTATATGAAATATGAAGCAGATCGGTCGAAGGATGAAGAAATTATGAGACATTTACCCGAGCGTTAAAGTTTTGTGACGGATGGACGGACGGACAAGGGTAACACTAAATGCCCCCTCCACTATCGTGGTGGGGCATAAAAATAATGCTCGCTACTGGAGCCCAAAATATTTTGTTTAATAGTCCTATATTTATCTACATATCATATCTGCACAGGTTCACATATTGCCACAATATTGTCAACACAGTTTACGGATTTAATTTACATGTATAAACTAGATTGGTCACTAAAATATGTAAACATTTCCGAGTGTGTGGGCTTGTGACCTTGACTCTGGGCTTAGCGGGAGTGGCATGTACGTGAATTTGTCACAGGGTGGTACACGTCCATTGGAGCAATGCGTGTGTGAAATGTGATGTTAAGTTTTGTAAACAGACTAAGTATTTGACCTTGGGATCAGCGGGGGTTGCAAGGTCGTGGATTTGGCACAGCAAGGTAGTAGAGCCTTACGGGAATGCATGTGTGAAATATTAAGCATTTTAGATGAAGGAAATAGAAGTTATAACAATATTTCTCCGATGTTAAGTTTTGTAAAGAGACTAAGTATTTGACCTTCACCTTGGGATCAGCGGGGGTTGGACAGTCGTGGATTTGGCACAGCATGGTAGTAGTGCATTACAGGAATGCATGTGTGAAATATTAAGCATTTTAAATTAAGGAAATAGAAGTTATAACAATATTTCTCTGATGTTAAGTTTTGTAAAGAGACTAAGTATTTGACCTTCACCTTGGGATCAGCGGGGGTTGGACGGTCGTGGATTTGGACAGCATGGTAGTAGAGCCTTACAGGAATGCATGTGTGAAATATTAAGCATTTTAGATGAAGGAAATAGAAGTTATAACCGTTTCACTTATTCCCTTCTCCAGCAAGCAGTCATAAAACAAGAGGGCCATGATGACCCTAATTCGCTCACCTGACTCCATGAACACCAGAGGAGAATGTGACATTGAGTTCATGTGTTTTAAAAAAATTATGCTATTTTTAGAGGGCGGTCATCTTGGATTAAGCAATGACTCATTTTACCAAATCTGAAAATGCTTCACCCAAGGATCTGAACTTCCTATGAAGTTTGGCCAGCATCGGCCATGTGGTTCCTGAGAAAAAGACGTTCAAAATCTTGAATAAATGGACCTTTTGGTGGCAATCATGGAGGACATAATCATCCGATTCCAACAAATATTGCACCAGAGCAATCGCCTCATAGATACCTTCAATTTGATATATGACATGACCATATTCGGTCAAAAATAAAATTTGACCCCACGGGCCACACCCATCTTTGACCCCGGGGTCATCATTTTAACAACTTTGAAAGAGCATTGTACATTGATCATTCCTACCAAGTTTCGTCGAAATCCGACAAGCGGTTCATGAGAAGAAGATTTTTTAAGAATATGCTATTTTTAGACGGTGGCCATCTTGGATTAGCGATGACCTCCATTTTAACAAATCTGAAAAGGCTTCACCCATGGACCATAACTTTTAAGTTTGGCCACCATGGGCCAAGCGGTTCATGTGAAGAAGAATTTCGAAATCTCTAATAACGGCCTTTTGACATTTCGGCGGCCATCTTGGATGACATAACAATCCGATTTTGACAAAAAATGTACCAGAGTGATCGCCTCATTGATACCTTCGATTTGATATAGAACATGACCATATTCGGTCAAAAATAAAATTTTACCCCAATTTGACCCCACGGGCCACACCCATTTTTGACAACTTTGAAAGAGCATTGTACATCGATCATTCATACCAAGTTTCGTCGAAATCCGGCTAGCAGTTCATGAGAAGATTTTTTAAGAATTTATGCTATTTTTAGATGGCAGCCATCTTGGATTAGCAATGACCTCCATTTTAACAAACCTGAAAAGGCTTCACCCATGGACCATAACTTTTAAGTTTGGCTACCATGGGCCAAGCGGTTCATGTGAAGAAGAATTTTGAAATCTCTAATAAAAGAACGACCTTTTGACATTTCGGCAGCCATCTTGGATGACATAACAATCCGATTTCAACAAAAAATGTACCAGAGTGATCGCCTCATTGATACCTTCGATTTGATATATAACATGACCATATTCGGTCAAAAATATAATTTGACCCCAATTTGACCCCACGGGCCACGCCCATTTTTCACCACGGGGTCACCATTTTAACAAATTTGAAAAAGCATTGTACATTGATCATTCCTACCAAGTTTTGTTGAAATCCGGTTGGCGGTTCTTGAGAAGAAGATTTTTGAAGAATTTGTGCTATTTTTAGACGGCGGCCATCTTGGATTACATAATGACGTCATTTTAACAATTTTGTAATCCCCCTACCTAAGGACCATGACCATGAAGTTTGGTGACTATAGGCCCAATGGTTACTGAGGAGAAGACATTTGAAAATGTTCATGGACGACGGACGACGGACACATTGCGGTAACAATAGCTCACATGAGCTTTGCTGAGGTGAGCTAAAAACACAGAATGATATCGACAAAAGTAATGCGTTTTGTGAGGTTCGAACTCTCGACTAGATAAAATGAACAAAAGTTCTGCTAACGTATGGATATTCTCCCGCACTTCGATACCACTGAGCCACACTACATGTCTATTTTGCGCACCAAGATACACTATTATATTGACATACATGCACGTGCACTTTATCATGTAGTTAGTATACACGAAAACGAGGCTATGATATGATAATACACCTGGTCTACCTATATTTGGACTCATCGATTGACCTCCAGCAACTTATTATCATCTGTCATTTATATATTTACCTGCCTCACCTACTCTGTGTTTTGTTTATGACCGGTTTGTTTGTAAACAAGTACAGTCGCACCTGTACTAACGGCCACCTGTATTAAGCGTCTCCCTCCGTTAAGCGGCCATTTTATTTCCCCCCAATGAAAATTACTCTAAAATGCACCTGTATTAAGCGTGAACCTGTCTAACGCGGCCAACGGCCATGCAAAATCGTCCATTTTGACTCGAAATCCTCGTTTTAGCGACCATTCTCGGAAAATATCGGAAATTCTAAAAAAAAAGCTGGAACCAAATTCGTCCCCATTTCCCACCCAGTGACCTAAATCTCGCTAATTGCGGGCCTGCCAAACATTGTACAATACCATTTCAATTTGTTTTATGACACCCGATTGTTTGACCAAATTTTCATCACATCATTACGCGATTCACTAAAATCATGCCTACCCGCTGTGACAATAAAAGTCACGGGTCGATAGTTTCAATAATTCCCCTAGCCAAACACACAGGTGGAAGACTCGGACATATGACACCAAAAAAATGCATATTAAAAAAAATCCCATTACCCCACCCACTTGGTCTCGTGTATTGCCATCTTCTATGCCTATTAAAAAAATCCCATTACCCCACCCACTTGGTCTCGTACATTATCATCTTCTCTTTATGGGCATTTTTTCGGTGTCATAGGTTCGAGTCTTCCACCTGTGGCCAAACATTGCTTCCGGCTACTATAGTTGTCAGTTCAAAACCACGTTGTTATTCTCGTGGCCAAGTTATTTATACAGTACAGCCAATCGCTGATAAGTAAAGGACGGTATAGTTAACTCCCTCCGAATACTCTCAACCAGACAAACAAAAACATGCAAACACGCGTTTATTTCAACCAAATATGGCTAACTGTATTGTCAGAAAACATGAAAAAGTCTGTAAATATCACGGACAATTTCGGCTATTTCGTACCTACGTAGTTTCGTCCTTTTGCAACTTTTTCCAATCGATGTTAACGTAACCCGATTTTTATGATAATTCAGTTTGGTATTCACTAAATATACAGAATTTATGCACATCCAAGTTCATAAATGATATTTTAAGTGAATTTAAACGGATTAATTTGCATGCATCATAATGTGCAAGTTATAGCGAGCGTGGCATGGGGACTGCTGTTATGAGCCGAGCTATGCTGACCGTGGGTGGCCTAACTACATACGCCAGACAAACTGGTGGTTTTCAGACGAACTGGTACATGTTGTAACAACAAACACGCGATTGACCCATCAAATTATTAAACGTTCCGTTTGATAATCCATTCTATTGTGCATATTGTATTTACATTATCCAGTAGCGGATTCAGGGGGAGGGGGGGGGGGGGGCTTCAGAAATCCCGATTTTTCTTATTTTTTTGTTGATTTTTTTGTTTTTTTACACAAAGACGCATTTTGTGTTTGGCATTTCTAATTGACATAAGCGCCGCTTAGATCAATGAGTATTCGAAATTAAGGTAAACACTGGATATCATGATGTACATATGAACTTAAGACAAGTTTAATTGACTGTACATTAATTGTACATATAAATCTATATGGAACAAGTTATAAGTCGGTCCAAGATGAACCTCCATTAAGCACCCACCTGTGTTAAGCAAGCAATTTTGGACTTTCCCATGGCCGCTTGCTTAAGACAAGTTTGACTGTAGCAAGTTATCGTCTGCGGACTATACCCCTGGTCAGTCTGGACATTTGCACATGCTAGCACATGCACAGGTGAATGGTTCTCCCAGTCACTATTGTTCAACCGGAGAAGGCTATTGTTCTCTCTACAAATAAGGTGTACAGAGCACACGAGAAAACAGGTCTTCATGTATTATTGTCCAGTTTGTAGAGTTCGCAAAACAAAAAAGGGAGATAACTAAAAAATTAGCTACGCCTGAGTTGTCATTCTTGTGCGCGACACACCTTCGGGTCGTGGTCTATGCATGTGCGAAGTTTTATGAAAATATTCCAAAGGGTGGTCGAGTTATGCTCAATCAGTGCGCGAAAACAAAAAGGGAGATAACTAAAAAAATTAGCTATGCAAGAGTTATCATTCTTGTGCACGACACACCTTCGGGTCGTGGTCTATGCATGTGTGAAGTTTTATAAAAATATTCCAAAGGGTGGTCGAGCTATGCTCCGGACACGAAAATCAGTGCGCAAAACAAAAAAGGGAGATAACTAAAAAATAGCTATGCAAGAGTTGTCATTCTTGTGCACGACACACCTTCGGGTCATGGTCTATGCATGTGTGAAGTCTCATGAAAATATTCCAAAGGGTGGTCGAGTTATGCTCAATCGGTGCGCGAAACAAACCAGAGCTGTAGGACAACAGCATAGCTCGACTACGAGGGTTGTCGATGTACACATAGCTTGACAAAGAAGGTGGCTGCGGCCTGCATAAAAAACTTAACCAAGGTTGACTAAAAACATTAACCAAGGGAAATTAAGTAAGTAATTCAAGGTTAAATGTAGGTCAATGTCAGATATAGGTCAGGGGTTATTGATGTACATCACTAGGAGATAAAGTTTTCCAAGTATGGTTGCTGTAGGCCCAGGAGTATTCCATATACAAGCTTGAGTGAAAACCGTAACCAAGGGGAGATAACTAAGTAATCCAAGGATAAAAGTAGGTCAAGATCAAATATAGGTCAGGGATTATTGATGTACATACCTATGAGAAAAAGTTATCCAAGTATGGTGTCTGTATGCACAATAGTATTCAATGTACAAGCTTGAAAAAAAACCTTAACCAAGGTTGACTAAAAACCTTAACCAAGGGGAATTAAGTAAGTAATTCAAGAGGAAATGTAGGTGAAGGTCAAATATAGATGAGGGGTTATTGATGTGCATCACTAGGAGATGAAGTTGTCCAAGTATGGTGGGCGTAGGGCCAGTAGTATTGCATATACAAGCTTGACTAAAAACCTTAACCAAGGTTGACTAAAAACCTTAACCAAGGGGAATTAAGTAAGTAATTCAAGAGGAAATGTAGGTGAAGGTCAAATATAGATGAGGGGTTATTGATGTGCATCACTAGGAGATGAAGTTGTCCAAGTATGGTTGATGTAGGCCCAGAAGTATTCCATATACAAGCTTGACTATAAACATTAACCAAGTAATTCAAGGTTAAATGTAGGTGAAGGTAAAATAAAGGTCAGGGGTTATTGATGTACATCCCTATGAGAAAAAGTTATCCAAGTATGGTGTATGTATGCACAATAGTATTCCATCTACAAGCTTGACTAAAAACCTTAACCAAGGTTGAGTAAAAACTTAACCAAGGGGAATTAAATAAGTAATTTAAGGTTAAATGTAGGTCAATGTCAAATATAGGTCAGGGGTTGTTGATGTACATCACTAGGAGATGAAGTTGTCCAAGTATGGTTGGTGTAGGGCCATGAGTATTCCATCTACAAGCTTGACTAAAAACCTTAACCAAAGAGAATTAAGTAAGTAATTCAAGAGGAAATGTAGGTGAAGGTCAAATATAGATCAGGGGTTATTGATGTACATCACTATGAGAAAAGGTTGTCCAAGTATGGTGTCTGTATGCACAATAGTATTCCATGTACAAGCTTGAGTAAAAAGCTTAACCAAGGTGGAGTAAAAACCTTAACCAAGGGGAATTAAGTAAGTAATTCAAGGTTAAATGTAGGTCAAGGTCAAATATAGATCAGGGGTTGTTGATGTACATCACTAGGAGATGAAGTTGTCCAAGTATGGTGGGTGTAGGGCCAGTAGTATTCCATATAGAAGGTTGACTAAAAACCTTAACCAAAAGGAATTAAGTAAGTAATTGAAGAGGAAATGTAGGTCAAGGTCAAATATAGATCAGGTGTTATTGATGTACATACCTATGAGAAAAAGTTATCCAAGTATGGTGTCTGTATGCACAATAGTATTCAATGTACAAGCTTGAAAAAAAACCTTAACCAAGGTTGACTAAAAACCTTAACCAAGGGGAATTAAGTAAGTAATTCAAGAGGAAATGTAGGTGAAGGTCAAATATAGATGAGGGGTTATTGATGTGCATCACTAGGAGTGAAGTTATTGTCCAAGTATGGTGGGCGTAGGGCAGTAGTATTGCATATACAAGCTTGACTAAAAACCTTAACCAAGGTTGACTAAAAACCTTAACCAAGGGGAATTAAGTAAGTAATTCAAGAGGAAATGTAGGTGAAGGTCAAATATAGATGAGGGGTTATTGATGTGCATCACTAGGAGATGAAGTTGTCCAAGTATGGTGGGCGTAGGGCCAGTAGTATTCCATATACAAGCCTGACTAAAAACCTTAACCAAGGCGTGACGGTGACGCCGACGGTGACGCCGACGCCGGGGTGACAACATAAGCTCTACTTATTCTTCGAATAGTCGAGCTAAAAGGGGAAATAACTCAAAAACTAGCTAAGAAAGAGTTGTCATTCTTGTGCGCGACACACCTTCGGGTCGTGGTATATGCATGTGTGACGTTTCATGAAAATATTCCAAAGGGTGGTCGAGTTATGCTCCGGACACGAAATCAGTGCACGAAACAAAAAATGGAGATAACCCAAAAATTAGATATGCAAGAGTTGTCATTCTTGTGCGCGACACACCTTCGGGTCGTGGTCTATGCATGTGTGAAGTTTCATGAAAATATTCCAAAGGGTGTTCGAGTTATGCTCCGGACAAGAAGTGTCTGCGGCGGACGCTGCACGGTGTCAAATCCATAGTATCCCCCCACTTTCGTCCGGGGGATACAATAAACGATATATGTAACCTGAATAATGAAAGAACTCACTTGCTGTTTTTTCTTCTTGTCACGTTTACGTTGTTTTTCATCTTTCTTGTTGTCGCGGCGTACTGGAGGGTTACACAAGATCTTGTCTACATCGCCAACATCTTCATTGTCACCAGAATCCTCATCAAACAATCCCGCGGCCAGCTCGGCCAGTCTCGATGCCTGGGTATATACGGGTACAAGGATAGTGATTATCATCAAACTACCCTGCAGTCAGCTCGGCCAGTCTCGATGCCTGGTGTATATATGGGTACAAGGATAGTGATTATCATCAAACAATCCCGTAGCCAGGTCGGCCAGTCTCAATGCCTGGGATATATATACAGGTATACCAAAGCAATGTCTCATTGACACCTTCGACTTGATATGACACAAACATATTACCTCTGTACCCACCTCGGTAGGTGCCTCGACGTTTGTGGAAGACTGGGAATCTAGTGCCCAACACATGTGTGTGTTGGAAGTGGGTGGGTAGGGACATATAGGGTCCTACCCATAGGTAGGTGCATCTGTGTGGGAAGGGGAATCTAGGGCCCTCACATCACTCCTACCCACCTGGTAGGTGCCTCGTGGTGTGTGGGAAGTGGGAATCTAGGGCCCTACATATCACTCCTGTACCCACCTAGGTAGGTGCCTCGTGGTGTGTGGGAAGTGGGAATCTAGGGCCCTACATATCACTCCTGTACCCACCTTGGTAGGTGCCTCGTGGTGTGTGGCAAGTGGGAATCTAGGGCCCTACATATCACTCCTGTACCCACCTTGGTAGGTGCCTCGTGGTGTGTGGGAAGTGGGAATCTAGGGCCCTACATATCACTCCTGTACCCACCTAGGTAGGTGCCTCGAGGTTTGTGGAAAACTGGGAATCTAGTGCCCAACACATGTGTGTGTTGGAAGTGGGAATCTAGGGCCCTACATATCACTCCTGCACCCACCAAGTTGTGGTGTGTTGGAAGTGGGAATCTAGGGCCCTACATATCACTCCTGTACCCACCTAGGTAGGTGCCTTGTGGTGTGTGGGAAGTGGGAATTTAGGGCCCTACATATCACTCCTGTACCCACCTTGGTAGGTGCCTCGAGGTTTGTGGAAAACTGGGAATCTAGTGCCCAACACATGTGTGTGTTGGAAGTGGGAATCTAGGGCCCTACATATCACTCCTGTACCCACCTAGGTAGGTGCCTCGAGGTTTGTGGAAAACTGGGAATCTAGTGCCCAACACATGTGTGTGTTGGAAGTGGGAATCTAGGGCCCTACATATCACTCCTGCACCCACCAAGTTGTGGTGTGTGGGAAGTGGGAATCTAGGGCCCTACATATCACTCCTGTACCCACCTTGGTAGGTGCCTCATGGTGTGTGGGAAGTGGGAATCTAGGGCCCTACATATCACTCCTGTACCCACCTTGGTAGGTGCCTCGTGGTGTGTGGGAAGTGGGAATCTAGGGCCCTACATATCACTCCTGTACCCACCTTGGTAGGTGCCTTGTGGTGTGTGGGAAGTGGGAATCTAGGGCCCTACATATCACTCCTGTACCCACCTTGGTAGGTGCCTCGTGGTGTGTGGGAAGTGGGAATCTATGTTGAATTGGTTTTATTGGTCAAGTACAGAAGACTCCAGCGACCTGTGGAGTATGCAAATACATTTGATAATCAAGGTATACATATGGCACCTAACACACTCCGTGTCTTTAAGAGATTAAATGAAAGGTCCAGCAACTGGTGGAGTGAATGTAAAAGAACATTAAACTATACAATGTCGGCACCTAACACATCCCGTGTCTTAAGAGTTTAAATGAAAAATTTAAGCATCCTTGATTAACAACTAATCAATCACCAGTCATGTAAAAACATAACCAAATCACATTTTGAAACAAATTCTCAAGTACATTTCTCAGTATTTGAAATGAAACTCCGTCCGATATCGTGGTACAATCGCATTAGTCTTATATGCCCGGTAACGATCCACTGCTGATTGCTTCCGTCAGAAGGTGGAAATCTGCCCCGCCCTTAGTTAAACAGTCAGATATCTGATGGCTGGCCTTGATCCATTTCACCTGGATGTCTCCGACAGACACACTTTCCTTAATACAGTGCGACCCCGTTAGTACACGCTTCACTATAACACGATTTCGGTTAGTACACGGTTGTGCCTTGGCTCCCAAATTTTTTTCCTATTTGTATATCAAAATCGTGTTAAATTTGTAACACGACTATTGTCAGAAATTGTGTTAAATTTGCGATTCTTTCCCAAATTAGACCCAAAATGGACGATTTTTTTTTTTTATGGACGCATAGCCTCCTTTTATCTCACCGATGTGAATGTGCAGCTGATCACGTTTGCACATTTCGTAAAGTAATCCGAGCAAACTGGGAATAAGATCAATTATTGGTCCCAGTAACAAAGCAGTGCTAAGTGTTATGTAAACAATTCCAGGCTCGATTTCATTTTTCCAGCATGCGTTCGCACTCACCATTGGTGGAATATTAATTAGGTGTAAAGGCTGACCAATCGGAGATCGCGTATCAGTCGCGCAGATTAACTCGACCCAGATTAACTAAATTGTTACAGCACTGCCCACGCCCCCGGCGCATGTACACAAATGTGTACGCGACAACTGGCCTTGTTTCGCTACATTATAATTGAGCCAGTGCATGAGATAATCAACTTTATTATATAACTGAGATTTTCGCCGAGAATGATTTGACTTTTTTCTGCAAATATATCCAGATTATCGGAAAGTTGATAACATTTTCAGAGCAAATGCGTAATAATTACTAATTTAATATTCGTCAACATTCGATATCGTTTACAGAAAATGTACATCAGATTCATCTTCGTCGAAAATCTCACGTGATAAGCCTGATTACCTCATGAACTGACGCAATATTATAACACGTCGGGCAAAACATGTCTATACAGATCTGTACTCAAACCCACAGGTGGAATAGTCGGACGTGTGACACAAAGAAAATGACCATTACAAAAATATCCATTACCCCACCCACTTGATCTCGCTCTATTATTAACGTCATGTACAGTACGATACTAGGTGGGTGGGATAATGGGATTTTTTTAATAGGCATTTATTTTGGTGTCATAGGTCCGAGTCTTCCACCTGTGCTCACCATATGAGTAAACACAGATTGCAACGCATGAGCTTGTCCGTGGCGTTGCAGCTGATGGAACAGGATATCGGTCATTGGGTCATTGCGTCATCATTACTACACTTTTTTCTACACGCGTTTACAATAATGGATTGCACGGACCTGCGTAGATCTACATTCTACAGAACATGATGAATAAATAAAGCATGACGTTAACAATTCTTGGATCAATATATTTATTACATGCAAAGATAACAGTGAAAACTTATGGCATATTATAGGCATTGGCGACGTCGTTCATTCGCAGTCAGAGTGTACAGTGTACATGTATTTTTTGTTGACATTATGACGCGTCTTGGGCGAGAACGGATATAGCACGGTTCGGTTAAGCAACACGGAAGGTTATATGTCGCCGGACTTCCATCTACTAACGGGGTCGTACTGTACTAGCCAAATCTAACCGCAGTCTCTTCTCGGACACTAATTTTGTGGAATGGATATTTTGTACCAGTGACTTGTTGTCCGTCATACAGATTATGGGAATGGAAGGACAGCACGGAATGATCTCCTGGAGAAGAGTTCGTAAGTAGAAGGAAGCATCAATACCATCCACCAATGACAGACATTCAGCAGCTAGAGAACTTTTCACTACACGTTTAATTTTCTTTGAAGACCAAGCGATAGGAGAAGAATAGCCATTCTTTCCTTGAAGAAAAACAACGTATCCTCCGGCACTAGACACTCGATCAGAGAGGTTTGCATAGGATGCATCCGTGAACAGAATAATCTCTATTTCCTCTAAACTACGCAGACTAGGAAACGCCACCTTATATGCATTGTTTTTTGCTTTACGAACAACTTTGTTGATTTTACTTTTCTGTTTCAGACTATTCTCACCAGTGGCTGTGGATAAGTCCAACACATCAAAACTGAGGTCGGGTCTGGTCTGCGTGGAAATCCAGTGTAACTGACCTATGACCTCCTGCTGAATCTTACTCTGAACAGTTTCGGATGTACACCACCACTGATCTGGTCCAATTCCCCAGTATATTCATGTTGATTCTAGCAGTATCTTATCACCTTCCTGTGCGATGTTCAGACCAATGTACCTGAAACTGCCATCTTCCTCCTTACCACACTGAAATTTGTCCATGATAACATCTATGACACTGACCTTGAAGTCACTTGAACCAGCCCACAAGAAATCATCAACATGCATTAGGAACAGACCTTTCAATTCGCCGTTTTGGAGCCAATAGAACACTGCAGGGTCCAATTTAGATTGCAAGCATCCCAACAACAAAAGCTCCTTCTTCACACTCAAGAACCAATTTCTAGACGCATCAACTAGACCATATACACACTTCTTTAACTTCCACACAACTGAATTATTTGTTGCACATTCTATTGGAACGTTCACATATATGTCCCTATCAACCTCATTTCCTTGAAGGAACGCTGCCTTGACATCTAAGGTATGCAACGAAAACTTTAGTGTCGAAGATAATGTGAGAATGCCTTCCAATTCTCTAATTCTGAAACCTTTGCTTTCTTTACGTCAGTTTCACCATGCCTTGTCGAGGGAATGATGACAGCATTAACTTCATGCACATCCTCAATGAGCATCCATTCTTCAACTTCATTAACAAAATTGATACCAGTCGGAAATTCTTTTCCATCTTCCTGGATATTGAGGTATGCCCAATTCTTTCCTGTAGCTTTCCCACTGCGACTGATTACATGCGCTCTTCTCCAATTAGCACTACCCTTTATAGGTAAGAATCTGATTCTATCATTTACGTCAGGTATAGACTTTTCTGGTCTTAAATTCTGATTTTCACCATTGGCAACATTATTACCCGCATCTATTACTTCAGCATTGGGAACTTCAGGCTGAATTACTTCCTGAATATCACGGTTCAACTCATTTGTCGCCTGGTCCTCATCGGTTTCATCATCAATCGTCTGTTTAATTACCTCACTTTGTTCATTTTTCACTACCGGTACTTCATTCACTGGATTTTGGAATTCTGCACCACATCTAATCAGCCTACAGGGATGCACTCTCACATACACACTACCATGCCTCACGAACACAATCTTTCCATCTTGTCCAATTACACTTCCAGGCCCCTTCCATTTGTGATCGTCATCCCTCTTGTAGTACACTCGGTCACCATGTTCAAAATACTCTTTAGATGCTCTAATCTTGTGCCGTAATGCTCTCCTTATGCGTTCTGAGGATTCTGCTTGTATGAATGCACGTCTACTAGAATGTAACGCGTTCAAGTGCTTCGCAAATCTTTCACTGATTGTTGAGTTTTCCAAGGCCAGAGGCTTGTCATGTAATGTTGATGGAATATTGGGATTTGCCCCATACACTATCTGGTACGGACTCCATCCATACACCATGCTCAATGAATTCTTGGCATTAATAGCCCACACCAAGGCAACTTCCAAACTGAGTTTTGGTTGGTCCTCAAGAATTTTCACAACACAATCATCAACTACTGCATGGTTACGCTCGCAAATACCGTTCTGCCATGGGCTGTACGCAGCTGTGTTGAGCACTTCAATGTTTAAGTTTTGGCACATATCGCGGAATACATCATTTGCAAACTCGCCTCCATTGTCAGCTAAGAACTTCTTAGGCGGTCCGATACCACTTCCAATCCAAACAGTCATAATCTTCTCTGTTACAACTTCTGGTGTCTTACAATTTATCACTGCAGCCAAACTGAATCTAGTGGCCATATCAATTATGTGCAGGAAGTATACACCAGGCTTCCACTCTTTCAAGTCAATAGCTACAACCTCATTGAATTCTGTAGCCAAAGGCAGAGACACAACTGGTCTGGCTGGAGTCTTCTTATACTTTTTACATATTTCGCACGACTCTGACACTGCGTCTACACACTTAAGGTGGTCATCTGTGTAACCACCAGCATCTTTCATCAGGCTCTTCAACCGTTTAGCGGAGGGATGTGCAAACTGCTTGTGAAGCTTCTCAATGACTTTGTTCTTGTCCTGATCTACATGTGATGACAGTAAAGCTTCAGTAGTTTCATGGACATCCACGCTTGACTGATCAATAGGTACGCAATAATGTCCTGATGATGTGCACTGTAACTGTACGTCAGTCCCGAAGATAGAAGCACAGTCATTCTCTAGATCTAACTTCACTCTCACCTTCTTCATGGCTGTCTTACTAAGAAGTAGGGGAATGTCACTCTTCACAACATCTGTTTCAATGTTACATTCTACACCAGCAATCACACAAGGGAATGTCACTTTTTCCTGAGAGTCCAAGACAGTACCACCTCCGAATTTGAACACCGTGTCACTTGGTGAGTGTTTAACCTTGTCTCGAGCAGAGGGTTCTAGCGAATCTAAGTAACAGTCCATCCACGCTGTTCCTGTAACGGTCGAACTACAGGCACTGTCTAGAACAGCTGAATTGATAGCTTCAGACATTAACACTAATGACTCCGGACCTTTATTTCCTGTGAATAGAACAGCTCTTTCAACTGGCGCTTTCCCCATGTTTTCATACGAATGGGGACATTGTTTCACAAGATGTCGAATTGAGTCACAGCTGAGACAGCGCAGAGGTAATCCATCAGAACCATTGGGATTAATGGATTTGGTCACCCTGTTGCCACCACCAAAATTAGATTGTGAATTCCCACCGAAGTTAGCTGGTGAATACCGAGGGTTATACACTTGCTGATATCTGCCTCTGTTGCCGCCTCTCATACCACGACCGCGTGGATAGAAATTCTGTCTCCCTGTGTAATTCACTTCCTCAGCGACCATGAACGCAGGTTCAACTTTTATTTTGGATGTACTGTCAACAGATGCACGAGTTGCCTGCTGACCAAAAAACTTCTTTAAAGAATTTCTCATCTGCTTGAACAACGTGTCAAACACTGTATAGTCCACACCAGTCCATACTAACTGTCTGTCCTTCATTTCAAGATCAGCACACTCTAATAGCTTAAATGCCAAAACAGGCTCAGGCAACTCCATTTTGAATTTCTTCGTTCTGTTGTACAGTTTCTCGAACTCCGTCACATACTCTTCCATTGGCATACTACTACACCGCTTAAACCTGTCAAAGTCTGTGTATGTTTCATACGCTTCACTTAGCTCATCCTTTTTGAAGATGTTGTCCATAAATGTTATGAGCTGCCTCACCCCATCATCCGCATTTAATGCAGCTGTACTCAGTTCACTGAACACCTTGTCACGAATGGAGTTCTGCCCCTCCTCTGGTAATGACAGAGCAACTGCAAGACCTCGCTTTTTCTCGTCTAAGTCAGTCAAGGTTTCCCCAAGCTTTCAACTCTTCAACCCATTTATTATACGGTTTATGGGTTGAGAACACTGGGGGAGCTTTATAGTTCACAGAGGATGCCATTGTTGACAGTTTGTTGAACACTATATTGTTATACGCATGTACCGTCTCTAGAAAACTCGAACGCTACTAGTATATTGTTACACAGATTCCTCTACGCTGGGACACTGAATCGCTGACACACTGAATCGCTCGCTCGCACTGTATCGCCGACGCTCGCTCAAACACATGTCCTCCAAGTCGCCTCGCTCACGATCGATTGACGCTCTGCTACCATGTTGAATTGGTTTTATTGGTCAAGTACAGAAGACTCCAGCGACCTGTGGAGTATGCAAATACATGTGATAATCAAGGTATACATACGACACCTAACAATCTAGAGCTCTGCATATCACTCCTGTACCCACCTTGGTAGGTGCCTCGTGGTGTGTGGGAAGTGGGAATCTAGAGCTCTACATATCACTCTTGTACCCACCTTGGTAGGTGCCTCGTGGTGTGTGGGAAGTAGGAATCTAGGGCCCTACATATCACTCCTGTACCCACCTTGGTGGGTGCCTCGTGGTGTGTGGGAAGTGGGAATCTAGGGCCCTACATATCACTCCTGTACCCACCTTGGTAGGTGCCTCGTGGTGTGTGGGAAGTGGGAATCTAGGGCCTTACATATCACTCCTGTACCCACCTTGGTAGGTGCCTCGTGGTGTGTGGGAAGTGGGAATCTAGGGCCCTACATATCACTCCTGTGGTGGGTGCCTCGTGGTGTGTGAGAAGTGGGAATCTAGGGCCCTACATATCACTCCTGTACCCACCTTGGTAGGTGCCTCGTGGTGTGTGGGAAGTGGAAATCTAGGGCCCTACATATCACTCCTGTACCCACCTTGGTAGGTGCCTCGTGATGTGTGGGAAATGGAATCTAGGGCTCTACATATCACTCCTGTACCCACCTTGGTAGGTGCCTCGTGGTGTGTGGGAAGTGGGAATCTAGGGCCCTACATATCACTCCTGTACCCACCTTGGTAGGTGCCTCGTGGTGTGTGGGAAGTGGGAATCTAGGGTCCTACATATCACTCCTGTACCCACCTTGGTAGGTGCCTCGTGGTGTGTGGGAAGTGGGAATCTAGGGCGCTACATATCACCCCTGAACCCACCTCGGTGGGTGCCTCGTGGTGTGTGGGAAATTGGGAGTCTAGGGCCCTACATATAATCCCTGTACCCACCTCAGTGGGTGCCTCGTGGCGTGTGGGAAATTGGGAGTCTAGGGCCCTACATATAATCCCTGTACCCACCTCAGTGGGTGCCTCGTGGCGTGTGGGAAATTGGGAGTCTAGGGCCCTACATATAATCCCTGTACCCACCTCAGTGGGTGCCTCGTGGCGTGTGGGGAACTGGGCATCCAGGGCCCTGCGTAACTTCTCCTCTTTCTTTACTTTTTGCACTTCCACGTCAGTGGCTTTCCTGAGCAATTCCTGCAATAAGATAAACAGAACATACACTAACATCCTTCCAGGGCCTGGATTCTCATGTTAGGGGCTGTTTTCTTTTACTGGTAAGGTATAAGAAACTAGAAAATGTGTGCATAGAACACGGATGCCCCACATATCGCTTTGATAATAAATGAGGCCAAATTTCAAGTCAAAATTGTTTTTTACCTGAGCGTTAAAGTTTTTGAAGCACCAAGTATGTGACCTTGACCCTGGGCTTGGCGGGGGCAGGATGAACGTGGATTTGGCATAGGGCGGTAGAGGACCATTATAGCAATGCGTATATGAAGTATGAAGCTGATCCGTGGAAGGGAACAGAAATTATAAGATATTTACCCGAGCGTTAAAGTTTTTGAAGAACCAAGTATGTGACCTTGACCCTGAGCTTGGCGCAGGAGAAACATGGATTTGGCACAGGGAGGTAGAGGACCATTAGAGGAATGCGTATATGAAGAATGAAGCTGATCCGTGAAAGAAAACAGAAATTATAAGATATTTACCTGAGCGTTAAAGTTTTTGAAGTACTAAGTATGTGACCTTGACCCTGGGCTTGGCAGGGGAAGGACAAACGTGGATTTGGCACATGACAGTAGAGGACCATTAGAGCAATGCGTATATGATATATGAAGCTGATGGGTGAAATCAAACAGAAATTATAAGATATTTACCCGAGCATTAAAGTTTTTGAAGCACCAAGTATGTGACCTTGACCCTGGGCTCGGCGGGGGCAGGACGAACGTGGATTTGACACAGGGCGGTAGAGGACCATTAGAGCAATGCGTATATGAAGTATGAAGCTGATCCATGAAAGAAAACAGAAATTATAAGATATTTACCTGAGCGTTAAAGTTTTTGAAGCACTAAGTATGTGATCTTAACCCTGGGCTTGGCGTGGGCAGGACGAACGTGGATTTGGCACAGGGCGGTAGAGGACAATTAGAGCAATATGTATATGAAATATGAAGCAGATCGGTCGAAGGATGAAGAAATTATGAGACATTTACCCGAGCGTTAAAGTTTTGTGACGGACGGACGGACGGACGGACGGACGGACGGGACGACGGGAGGATGGGACGCACGTTCCTACGAATTAATACTTGTTGGGTTTTTACTCTATAAAAGTACCCAACAAGAGTACCCAACACTATCCTAACCCTACCCAATAAGATCCCCGTACGCTTACAACAAGTACCCATTCGT
The DNA here is from genome assembly GCA_029237695.1 of Conchocele bisecta. Taxonomy (NCBI): domain Eukaryota; kingdom Metazoa; phylum Mollusca; class Bivalvia; order Lucinida; family Thyasiridae; genus Conchocele; species Conchocele bisecta. The sequence continues at coordinate 94,504,596 of CM055269.1, forward strand.
GTGTGCGGACGGACGGACGGACAAGGGTAACACTAAATGCCCCCTCCACTATCATGGTGGGGCATACAAATATTCCAAAGGGTGTTCGAGTTGCACGAAACAACAAAGGGAGATAAGTAAACAAGAATTCCGCGGAATCAAATGCCTCGCCTTGTCCAGCCTTGACCTCGAGCCTGGGCCCGAAAGCAATTTTCACTGGCCCGAACATATTATACAATTATTGACTAGTGAGCCATAGAATATCAGATTATATTCTATGGCTCACTAGTCAATAATTGTTTTATTATGATAAATAGTCTGTATATAGCACTTACGACCTTATGCTACTAGACAAAAATTGAAAAAGAATTTGAAAAAAAAAATGAAAAAAAAAAATGGAAAAAAAAAGTTTAAAAATTAAAAATAACTAGAAATGGACGCTTGTCGACAAGCGCATGTGTATCCCCCTCCCCAGATACACAAGTAGTTTGAAAAAAGGGTGTTCGAGTTATGCTCCGGAGACAAAATCAGTGACGGAAAAACAAAGGGAGATAACTAAATAATTAGTGATGCAAGAGTTGTCATTCTTGCGGGACACACCTTTGGGGTCGTAGTCTATGCATGTGTGAAGTTTCATGAAAATATTCCAAAGGGTGTTCGAGTTATGCTCCAGACACGAAATCAGTGCACGAAACAACAAAGGGAGATAACTAAGAAATTAACGACGCAAGAGTTGTCATTCTTACGTGCGACACACCTTTGGGTCGTCTTCTATGCATGTGTGAAGTTTAATAAACTAGAAAATGTGTTCATAGAACACGGATGTCCCACATATCGCTTTGATAATAAATGAGGCCAAATTGCAAGTCAAAATTTTCTTTTACCTGAGCGTTAAAGTTTTTGAAGCACCAAGTATGTGACCTTGACCCTGGGCTTGGCGGGGGCAGGACAAACGTGGATTTGGCACAGGGCGGTAGAGGACCATTAGAGCAATGCATATATGAAATATGAAGCTGATCCGTGAAAGAAAACAGAAATTATAAGATATTTACCTGAGCGTTAAAGTTTTTGAAGCTCTAAGTATATGATGTTAGCCCTGGGCTTGGCGGGGGCGGGACGAACGTGGATTTGGCACAGGGCGGTAGAGGACCATTAGAGCAACGCATATATGAAATATGAAGTTGATCCGTGAATGGAAAGAAAAATTATAAGATATTTACCTGAGCATTAAAGTTTTTGAAGCACCAAGTATGTGACCTTGACCCTGGGATTGGCGGGGGCAGGACAAACGTGGATTTGGCACAGGGCGGTAGAGGACCATTAGAGCAATGCGTATATGAAATATGAAGATCCATGAAAGAAAACAGAAATTATAAGATATTTACCCGAGCGTTAAAGTTTTTGAAGCACTAAGTATGTGACCTTGACCCTGGGCTTGGCGGGGGCAGGACGAACGTGGATTTGGCACAGGGCGGTAGACGACCATTAGAGCAACGCGTATATGAAATATGAAGTTGATCCGTGAATGGAAATAAAAATTATAAGATATTTACCTGAGCGTTAAAGTTTTTGAAGCACCAAGTATGTGACCTTGACCCTGGATTGGTGGGGCAGGACGAACGTGGATTTGGCACAGGGCGGTGGGGGTTAGAGGACCATTTAGAGCATGCGTATATGAAATATGAAGATGATCCATGATCCATGAAAGAAAACAGAAAGAATATAAGATATTTACCCAGCGTTAATTGTTTTTGAAGCACTAAGTATGTGACCTTGACCCTGGGCTTGACGGGGGCAGAACGAACGTGGATTTGGCACAGGGCGGTAGAGGACCATTAGAGCAATGCGTATATGCGTGTTCGTGTTATGCTCTGGATACAAATCAGAGCACGAAACAACAAAGGGAGATAAGTAAACAAGAATTCCGCGGAATCAGATGCCTCGCCTTGTCCCGCCTTGACCTCGAGCCTGGGCCCGAAAGCAATTTTCACTGGCCCGAACATATTATACAATTATTGACTAGTGAACCATAGAATATCAGATTATATTCTATGGCTCACTAGTCAATAATTGTTTTATTATATGATAATAGTCTGTATATAGCACTTACGACTTATGCTACTAGACAAAAATTGAAAAAGAATTTGAAAAAAAAAATGAAAAAAAAAAATAATGGAAAAATAGTTTAAAAATTAAAAATAATAATGCTCGCTACTGGAGCCCAGAATTTTTTTTTAAAATAGTCCTATATTTATCTACATATATCTGCACAGGTCCACATAATGCCACAATATTTTCAACACAGTTTACGGAAATGTAATATAATCATTTACCTGTATAAATTACCTGTAAGTGGTCAGTGGTCAGTTGCACATGCTAGCACATGCACAGGTGAATAGTCTGTATATAGCACTTACGACCTTATGCTACTGGACAAAAATTGAAAAATAATTTGAAGAAAAAAAAAAATGAAAAAAAAAAATGAAAAAAAAATGGAAAAAAAAAGTTTAAAAATAATAATGCTTGCTACTGGAGCCCAGATTTTTTTTCCAGTCAAATTGAAAAATAATTTGAAAAAAAAAAAGAAAAAAAAAATGAAAAAAAATAATGAAAAAAAACAACAAAAATGACAAAAAAAAGTTTATAAATAATAATGCTTGCTATTGGAGACCAGATTTTTTTTTAATAGTCCTATATTTATCTACATATATCTGCAGAGGTCCACATAATGCCACAATATTTTCAACACAGTACCCAATGTAGTGATTTACCTGTATAAATTACCTGGTCAGCAGTGGTCAAGCAGTGGTCAAGCAGTGGACATCTGCACATGCTAGCCCATGCTTAGCACATGGTTCTCCCAGTTTCTATTGTTCTCTCTACAGGTAAGTGTACAGAGCACACGAGAAAAGGTATACAGAGCAGACGAGAAAACAGGTCTTCATGCATTATTGTCCAGTTTGTAGAGTGCGCAAAACAAAAAAAAAGGGAGATAACTGAAAAATTAGCTACGCAAGAGTTGTCATTCTTGTGCGCGACACACCTCCGGGTCGTGGTCTATGCATGTGTGAAGTTTCATGAAAATATTCCAAAGGGTGGTCGAGTTATGCTCCGGACAGGAAATCAGTGAGCGAAAACAAAAAAGGGAGATAACTCAAAAATTAGCTATGCAAGAGTTGTCATTCTTGTGCACGACACACCTTCGGTTCGTGGTCTAATTGAATGTGTTAAGTTTCATAAAAATATTCCAAAGGGTGGTCGAGTTATGGTCAATCAGTGCGCGAAACAAAAAAGGGAGATAACTCAAAAATTAGCTAGGCAAGAGTTATCATTCTTGTGCGCGACACACCTTCGGGTCGTGGTCTATGCATGTGTGAAGTTTCATGAAAATATTCGAAAGGGTGGTGGAGTTATGCTCCGGACACGAAATCAGTGCGAGAAACAAAAAAGGGAGATAACTAAAAAATTAGCTATGCAAGAGTTGTCATTCTTGTGCGCGACACACCTTCGGGTCGTGGTCTATGCATGTGTGAAGTTTCATGAAAATATTCCAAAGGGTGTTCGAGTTATGCTCCGGACAAGAAGTGTCTACGGCGGACGCGGACGCGGACGCGGCGCGCTGTCAAATCCATAGTATCCCCCGACAGTAGTCTGGGGGATACAATAATGCTTGCTACTGGAGCCCAGAATTTTTTTTTTAATAGTCCTATATTTATCTACATATATCTGCACAGGTCCACATAATGCCACAATATTTTAAACACAGTTTACGGAAATGTAATATACAATGTAGTAATTTACCTGTATAAATTACCTGTGGTCAGATATAGTGGTCAAGACTGGACATTTGCACATGCTAGCACATGCTAGCACATGGACAGGTGAATGGTTCTCCCAGTCTCTGTTGTTCTCTCTACAGGTAAGGTGTACAGAGCACACGAGAAAAGGTGTACAGAGCAGACGAGAAAACGGGTCTTCATGCATTATTGTCCAGTTTGTAGAGTGCGCAAAACAAAAAAGGGAGATAACTCAAAAATTAGCTACGCAAGAGTTGTCATTCTTGTGCGCGACACACCTCCGGGTCGTGGTCTATGCATGTGTGAAGTTTCATGAAAATATTCCAAAGGGTGGTCGAGTTATGCTCCAGACAGGAAATCAGTGCGCGAAAACAAAAAAGGGAGATAAACTTAAAAAATTAAGCTATTGCTAAGAGTTGTCATTTTCTTGTGCACGGACACACCTTCAGTTCGTGGTCTAAATTGTAATGTGTGAAGTTTCAATAAAAAATATTCCAAACAGGGTGGTCGAGTTATGGTCAATCAGTGGCGCAAAAAAAAATGGGAGATAACTAAAAAAAAATTAGCTATGCAAAGTGTTGTCATTCTTGTGTCTAACGACACCCTTCAGTTCGTGGTTCTAATTGAATGTTGTGAAGTTTCATAAAAATTTCCATTCCGGAAATTGGGTGGTCGAGTTATGGTCAATCAGTGCGGCGAAACAAAAAAGGGAGATAACTAAAAAATTAGCTATGCAAGAGTTGTTATTCTTGTGCGCGACACACCTTCGGGTCGTGGTCTATGCATGTGTGAAGTTTCATGAAAATATTCCAAAGGGTGTTCGAGTTATGCTCCGGACAAGAAGTGTCTGCGGCGGACACGGACGCGGACGCGGCCCGCTGTCAAATCCATAGTATCCCCCGACGGAGTCCGGGGGATACAATTAATAGGTTTCTTCATCTTGACAATTAGTGAGGCAACAGTTATCGTTTTTCTGTGCGACACACGTTTTGGTCATGGTCCATGCATATGTGAAGTGTCATGAAAATATTCCAAAAGGTATTTGGGTTATGAACACGGGACACGGAATCAGTTTGTATACGTTTCCCTCACCATGCACAAGTCTGTCTTATTGAAACTCACCACTGCATTTTTAACAGTGATATTAAGCCAAATGACTGAAAAGATCATCATTAGTCAATAAGATAATCATGTGACTGATACATGAGAAGCTTATCGTATGTTTTACGACGCCTGTGTAGACCCAGAGCAGCCTGTGCGTGATCAATGGCATTCAGTAAGTGAAACATCTGCAATACTCAAACCAAACACAGACCTTATTAGACAGCAGGGGGCCGCATTTCACTAAACTTTGTTTTAAACTAAAATGTTCGAAAGTGCAAAAGTATGATAGTCTGTAAATTTTACTTGAACAATTTGTTCTTGTAAACCATTATTGGATTTACATTTATTGAGCATAGGCTGCATATGCAGCCTATGCTCAATAAATGTAAATCCAACAATTGAAATTTCCAGACGACCCTAAATTTGCACTTATGAACATTTTAGTCACACAAAGTTTAGTGAAACGGGCCCCAGGAGTGTACAAACAGATCAGGGTTTGGACTACCCACAAAATCCACAGGCCCATTTCTCCAGTCATATAATGAGCCAGGCTGTACTTGATCTACACTGGTTTAGATTTCAAAGCCTAAAACTGGTCCATTTGATGTGCCAATGACACATCATGGATCCAATTCAGGCTTTGACCACCGTATTTGTCTGGCATAGGGAGGCGGGCATAACTTTGATGTCAAGTGCTCTACCACAAGTCCCATGAAGACGGCGGGGTTATACGAGGCCCCTGTATATACATGTAGAATAGTAAAGTAAGCTCACCTGATGGTCGTCGAAGGCGGGGTTATACGAGGCCCCAGCGTGGGGCACTTGGACCGCAGGTTGCTTGGAGACGGCATCCTGGTAGTGACTGGGCGTGTTTACCCGCCGCCGCCGAGTGACCGCAAGGAAGTGGGCGTCCTCTCCATCATGTTCTCGCAGTCTATCTGTGGTCACAGGGAACCTCTTCACAAACCACCTGCCTAGCTCGCCATGGCAAGGGCTTTCACAATCTTTCCCTCACCAGTCTCGGCAAGGGCATTCACAATCTTTCCCTCACCAGTCTCGGCAAGGGCTTTCACAATATTTCCCTTGGCAGTCTAGGCAAGGGCATTCACAATCTTTCCCTCACCAGTCTCGGCAAGGGCTTTTACAATCTTTCCCTCACCAGTCTAGGCAAGGGCATTCACAATCTTTCCCTCACCAGTCTTGGCAAGGGCTTTCACAATATTTCCCTCACCAGTCTAGGCAAAGGCATTCACAATCTTTCCCTCACCAGTCTTGGCAAGGGCATTCACAATCTTTCCCTCACCAGTCTCGGCAAGGGCATTCACAATCTTTCCCTCGCCAGTCTGGGCAATCTGGGCAAGGGCTTTCACAACCTTTCCCTCACCAGTCTGGGCAAGGGCTTTCAAATCTCTTACTCGCCAGTCTGGGCAAGGGGTTTCATTATATTTTACTCACCAGTCTGATAAACAGTACATGCTACTGTATGGTAAACAGTAAATATATTAATGGAGAAGTCTGTGTGGATGTTCTCATATCTGTACTTTTGGAATGGACGAGGGTCTTACTGACTTATTGAGTTTGTAATCAGTGTATGTCCAGACCAGCCTGTGCATCAATGCAGTCTGATGTCATTGTACACTGTTCGCTCCAAGATATTCATTGCCTTTTAAGGGAATAATTGACACAGCTCCAATTTAATTCATGCGGAAAATACAGTAGAACCTCTGTAAACCAGACGGTGGACAGGGAGCCCAGCCTAGAGACCTACTGTATTACTGACAGCTGTGTTTGTGCTTTGCAATCATAAATAAGACATTCCCTTTCACCCCTAGGTAACTGGAATGACATATTCCATTTTATATTTCGGTGCTTCTAAAAATCAGGAAAGAGAGGATTTATAAAAACTTAGAAAATATCCACGAATAATGCAGATCCTGAAGATACGAGCCGGCTCATTGGGATCTACAATATTGTAAACGTTGATTAGGACCGAGGTGCATCTTGTTGAAATGGTTAACAGTTGAAATAAGTTACAGTAAAACCAGAAACAATACACCAGTGAGTTGGTTTAGGTGCCGCTGTGCTATACCTACCACCCCACAAGTCATACTGTGCCAGCGAGCGTTGTTGTTTAGCAAGGCGCTGGTCCAGCCGGCCCTGTTCCGCGGCCTTCCTCTGTTTCTGAATGTGTCGCTGTACGGTGGACACCTTCCCAATGGCGAGCTTGTCCAGCACGTCCGGTGCACGCTTGTCTTTCCTGTTACACGATCATTCTCATCAGTTCAATGGTTAATGTTTTGTTTGTTGGTGTTTAACGGCCTATCAACAGCTAAGGTCTTTTTTATGGCCGGGTCAATGGGTTTAGTACTAAATCCCATATATTACCTGTACAAGTACATGGGGAGAAAATCTCAAAATCAGAACTGAATATTTACAATACAAAAACTATATATTCAGCCCTGAAATCAGAATAATCCTGATCTGATGCCAGGTCCTCGCCACACCAGAATCACTTGGCCCCCTCCCAAAAGATGTAGGATCAGTAATAATCTTACTACTTTTATAATGGGCAATAACCCAATTCAACTCCCAGGTAACAAAAGAGCCAAAGATAAAAATGTACCTGAGGGCCAAACCAGGCAAATTGTGATTCCTATAAGGAGGAACCCCACCATTAATTTACACCATCGCATTCGCCCGACCAACCACCCACGTCAATGATTAATGGATTTGGGGCTGACATTCGTTTAGACGAACAGGTGATGTCTCTACCGGTGATATTCGCTATGATGTAGCAGTAGTACAATTTCCCTGATTGGTCGATACAGGTTTCTTCTAGAATAACGTGTGGATTTAACTGACATCATTTATTTGTTGCATGATTTCTTTGTTTTTATTGTTTAATATATTTGTTAATCGTGATTACTCATTCACCTGGTTATATTTGGGATTAGTTATACGCTGGTTGCCATGGTCAGCGAGGACGAACTGAGCGGCAGTCAGTTGTAATTCGCGGTCAAACAGACAGCCGAGCCAGAATCCGAAAAACGAGGAAGTAAATGTTGTTTTGTTACAGAATGTCTCCGACATTTCGTAGATTGATTCTGCAATGTATTGCAGATATGTGTCAGTTAAGCATACTTGTGTTTTGACAATTTTGAGCTGCCATAATCAGTGACACGATTGTGTAGCTACGGTCAAAAAGTTGCCGCCGGATGTCATTAATTGTCCGGCATAGCAAACAACTTATCCACTGATTTGACCGCTAGGAAATAGGGTGGTGGATTTTGGGACAGGTGCATTCTGAAATCAACGAAGTCACACCCATTTGCTGATTGGTTTAATCCTTTTGTATCAATCATAATCCGTAACAAACGTGTGAAGCTACGTTCAAACGTTTGCCCGCCGGATGTCAACAACAATGCGGCATAGCAAACCACTTATCCGATGACTTGACCGCTGGGATTAATTAGGTGAGTGGATGTTGGGACAGGTGTATGTTGAATCCGCGAGGCCACACCTTTCCAAGCTGTTTGTGTTGAATCCAGTTTGACAGATAGGGATTATTTTTTACAGATATGGTAGAATCGATACACTGTGCACATCAGGATGCTTCCTACAAATTTGAAAATCAAATATAGATGGGATTGTTGTTTCTAAACATCAATGATTTTTATATTACATGGCTAACATTTTGTAACTTGAATATTAATATCCCCACGCTTATTTATCCGTGATAGCTAAACGCTTTATTATTTCTAATATATTTGCCTACTGTAACTGTCTTGTTTCATATAAATAGAAAATGTATGGACATGATGTTAAAATATTACAGATCTTTTCCAGCACACAAAAGCCATATAAACCCCGGTTTGTGTCTGGCGTATTGACCCTCTCAGTCGCAGTGCCCGTGCTGGGAAATAAATCGTAACCTAACGGTGTACATATTATACAGACTGGTATCCTACAGCTGTTGAAAATTGCATGGTAAGTCCGTCGGAGTAAACCGAAGTGTTTTAAAAAAATTGTGCTATTGTTAGATGGCAGTCATCTTGGATTAAGCGATGACTCTCATTTAACCAAATATGAAAATGCTTCACCCAAGGATCTTAACTTACTATGAAGTTTGGCCAGCATCGGCCATGTGATTCCTGAGAAAAAGACGTTCAAAATCTTGAATAAATGGACCTTTTGTAGGCCATCATGGATGACATAATCATCTGATTCCGACAAATATTGCACCAGAGCAATCGCCTCATCGATACCTTCAATTTGATATATGACATGAGCATATTTTGTCAAAAATAAAATTTAACCCCACTGGGCAATGCCAATTTTTGACCCCGGGGTCACCATTTTAACACCTTTGAAAGAGCATTCTACGTCGATCATTCCTACCAAGTTTCGTCGAAATCCGGCTGGCGGTTCATGAGAAGATTTTTTAAGAATTTGTGCTATTTTTAGATGGCGGCCATCTTTGATTAGCGACGACCTCCGTTTTAACAAATCTAAAAAGGCTTTGTGTGAAGAAGAATTTTGAAATCTCTAATAAAAGAACGACCTTTTGACAATTCGGTAGCCATCTTGGATGACATGACCATCCAATTTCGACAAATAATGTATCAGAGCGATCGCCTCTTTGATACCTTCGATTTGATATAGACATGACCATATTCGATCAAAAATAAAATTTGACCCCAATTTGACCCCACGGGCCACGCCAATTTTTGACCCCGGGGTCACCATTTTATGCTATTTTTAGACGACGGCCATCTTGGATTAACGATGACCTCCATTTTAACAAAATCTGAAAAGGCTTCACCCATGGACCATAACTTTTAAGTTTGGCTACCATGGGCCAAGCGGTTCATGTGAAGAAGAATTTTGAAATCTCTAATAAAAGAACGACCTTTTGACATTTCGGCGGCCATCTTGGATGACATAACAATCCGATTTCGACAGAAAATGCACCAGAGTGATCGCCTCATTGATACCTTCAATTTTATATATGACATGGCCATATTCGGTCGAAAATAAAATTTGACCCAAATTTGACCCCACGGGCCACGCCCATTTTTGACCCCGGGGTCACCATTTTAACAACTTTGAAAGAGCAATGTACATCGTTCATTCCTACTAAGTTTCGTCGAAATCCGACAAGCGGTTCATGAGAAGATTTTTTAAGAATTTATGCTATTTTTAGACGGCGGCCATCTTGGATTAGCGATGACCTCCATTTTAACAAATCTGAAAAGGCTTCACCCATGGACCATAACTTTTAAGTTTGGCTACCATGGGCCAAGCGGTTCATGTGAAGAGTGAGTGAGTGAGTGAATAGGGTTTAACGTCCGCTTTTCTGACATAGAGGTACAAGCCTCAGGGAGTCTACACGCAGACGGGTCAACGGGGTCGAGTCCCGTATCCACCTGTCCGAGGGGGGTAAATCCCAACTTCAGAACTCAATATTTACAATCAAAATATATATTCAGTCCTGAAATTAGAACAACCTGATCTGGTGCCAGGCCCTCGCCACACCAGCATCATTTATCCCATCCCCTAAAAGTAATAGGATTAGCGCTAATCTTACTTTTATATATGGGGCATAGCCTGACTCAACTCTCACATACAAGAAAGCCAAAAATGTACATGAGGGCCAAATCCGGTATAGTGGGTTCCGGAAAGTATGAACCCAATCGTTAAGCCAGTTTAGTCGCCTTTTACGACAAGCAATGGCTACTGCAGCACTATTCTCAGGATCAGTTGATCCCGCCCCGGTGCCTGCACGGGGCTTTCATGTGAAGAAGAATTTTGAAATCTCTAATAAAAGAACGACCTTTTGACCTTTCGGCGGCCATCTTGGATGACATAACAATCCGATTTCGACAAAAAATGCACCAGAGTGATCGCCTCATTGATACCTTCAATTTGATATATGAAATTACCATATTCAGTCAAAAATAAAATTTGACCCCAATGTGACCCCACAGGCCACGCCCATTTTTAACCCCAGGGTCACCATTTTAACAATTTTGAAAGAGCAATGTACATCGATCATTTCTACCAAGTTTTGTCGAAATCCGGTTGGCGGTTCTTGAGAAGAAGATTTTTTAAGAATTTGTGCTATTTTTAGACGGCGGCCATCTTGGATTACGTAATGACGTCATTTTAACAATTTTGTAATCCCCCTACCTAAGGACCATGACCATGAAGTTTGGTGACCATAGGCCGAATGGTTACCGAGGAGAAGACGTTTGAAAATGTTCACGGACGACGACGACGGACGACGGACACATTGCGGTAACAATAGCTCACATGAGCTTCGCTCAGGTGAGCTAAAAAGGGAGATAACTCAAAAATTAGCTATGCAAGAGTTGTCATTCTTGTGCGCGACACACCTTCGGGTCGTGGTCTATGCATGTGTGAAGTTTCATGAAAATATTCCAAAGGGTGTTCGAGTTATGCTCCGGACAAGAAGTGTCTGCGGCGGACGCGGACTCGGACGCGGCCCGCTGTCAAATCCATAGTATCCCCCGACGGAGTCCGGGGGATACAATAATGCTTGCTACTGGAGCCGAGAATTTTTTTTTAATAGTCCTATATTTATCTACATATATCTGCACAGGTCCACATAATGCCACAATATTTTCAACACAGTTTACGGAAATGTAATATCCAATGTAGTAATTTACCTGTATAAATTACCTGTGGTCAGACTGGTGAAGACTGGACATTTGCACATGCTAGCACATGCACAGGTGAATGGTTCTCCCAGTCTCTATTGTTCTCTCTACAGGTAAGGTGTACAGAGCACATGAGAAAAGGTGTACAGAGCAGACGAGAAAATGGGTGTTCATCCATTATTGTCCAGTTTGTAGAGTGTGCATAACAAAAAAGGGAGGTAACTCAAAAATTAGCTATGCAAGAGTTGTCATTCTTGTGCGCAACACACCTCCGGGTCGTGGTCTATGCATGTGTGAAGTTTCATGAAAATATTCCAAAGGGTGGTGGAGTTATGCTCCGGACACGAAATCAGAAAAGGGAGATAACTCGAAAATTAGCTATGCAAGAGTTGTCATTCTTGTGCATAACACACCTTTGGTTCGTGGTTTAATTGAATGTGTGAAGTTTCATAAAAATATTCCAAAGGGTGGTCAAGTTATGGTCAATCAGTGCGCGAAACCAAAAAGGGAGATAACTAAAAAATTAGCTATGCAAGAGTTGTCATTCTTGTGCGCGACACACCTTCGGGTTGTGGTCTATGCATGTGTGAAGTTTCATGAAAATATTCCAAAGGGTGTTCGAGTTATGCTCCGGACAAGAAGTGTCTGCGGCGGACGCGGCCCGCTGTCAAATCCATAGTATCCCCCGACGGAGTCCGGGGGATACAATTATGTACATATATATATATATGTAAACTACCAAATGTGTTCATAGAACACAGATATTCCCACCTGAAGCCTTGATAGTAAAAGGGCATTGTTATTACGAAGCTAATCCCTAGACAGACATGGTAGGCAAATATTATTGAAATTGGTGCAGGAGATAAGGAGTTATTGAGAAACGATAAAAAACTTAAACGTATTTGCCTTAACAACAAGGTGAACATAAGTCCCCAGTGACCTTGACCTTGGATGTTCGGGCATGGGTCATATGCGAAACAAAGCACCATCCCTAGACAGACATTGTGGGCAAATATTATTGAAATTGGTGAAGTAGTTATTGAAAACATAAAGACATATGCCTGCCTTACGGACACACACACAGACAGGGGTACAACATAATGCCCCCCCCCCCCCCCCAATAAATTGGTGGAAGCATAAAAAAAAATAACACCAATGTGACGCCAATGTCAGGCCAAACCAATACTGGTTTTCGAGTGCATACTTTTTAGGAGGGGGTGGCTTCAATGTCTCCTCTATATCTGTCAGCTTCTCCTGGGCTTTCCGCTTCCTCTGTCCCTTAGTTTCTGAAAATGTCATGTGAATTGAAATTTAAACGCACTGTGTCTCTGGGAAAGTAATGAAACAAATAAGTAATAAGAAAATGTGGCCTGTCGACACATAAATGCACCTAATGGCAGATTGGAAAAACTCCCGCAAACTTGGTAACCGGACACACACATGGTCCAAACACTATATGCCTTTGGATTTGTAACAAATATTTATCACACTGAAAAACTACATGATATTTGTAACATTCTGAACATTAATGTTTGTGATTAATTTAATTTTACAATTGATTAAATCAGTGTCTGGATGGTAAATTTTAAATTAATATATGTGTGTGTGTGTGAAATGATGATACCATACTACATGTTTGATCATACATGTATGTGGCTGTGACTGGCGAATTGGGGCTTATTGGTTTTGCGAGCAGTGTCGATCCAGATAGGCCTGTGCATCCGCACAGTCTGATCAAGATCGGCACTGTTCGGAATGTCATCAATGAAACACTTGATGCTTGAAACAAGGGATTTTATATATAGATTGTTATCAGGCTACAGGAGTGTGCTATTTAATCACGAGCTACACGGGTCACACCTCCATAAGCGCCATATTTCCAGTCACAGGCATATACCGCAAGAGATACAAATTAATTTGCTTTACACATTGTGCTTACAGGTACTGTTCAAAGGCGTGACTTGGTGCTGCCATATGTGGCTGTGACTGGAGAGGGCTTATGAGATTTGCGACCAGTGCAGCACCACATCAAATAGCACATTTGAAATAACAATCTATGTTGCTTGTTAGAAGTGGGAATGATGGTCCATTGATGGAATGGTGAACAGTGCAGATCCTGATCAGACTGTGAGGATACACAGGCAGATCTGGATCTACAATGGTCGCAAAACCCATAAGCGCCATTTCTCTAGTCATGGCCACGTATAATGTGCAAGATTTTACTAACCTTGACAGTTGTAGCGTTTCAACTCAGGTTGGATACAAGTAACATGTGACAATTTTTATTTTTTTAGCGCAGGTCACCTTGAACATAGTGCAACAAACCCCACTTTCAATAGTTGTCTTCCTCTGATCGACATCAATGCACTTGTTAAGTGTGGTGGCATAAAATTATACAGAAATTATGAAGCAACAAATTACAATACCCCACGTCAGGATAGCAAAGTACAAAACATATCATGGAGTGCCCATATAGAAAAGCACCCGAGTTATAATCATTATCAACCATCTCTGAACAAGACAATATGTGGACCTGCAGGGTGTCTGGTTTGTAGATGCTCCCCTGCAGTATGTCTTAGAGTATGCCGTAATTCAGGCACTCCAAGACATGTTTATGTCACATTGTGCCGAGTGATCAGGAACAGAGGTTATAAACGGTGATAAATGACAATAAAAACGACCAACATTAAAGGTGCATGCCCACTCAGCAGGCACAACATGTTCTTTATATCAGAGACATCATCGGAGGGAGACATTTTCTGGCAAAATAAATATTCATTCACTATTTCCCCACGTATTGATTGGCATTATTACACATTTTATATCAGACGTATGTTTCCACACTAATATCAGGGGCGATAACCGTGTTTCCTTAAAATGATCACGGACATTACTATTTATTGTCTGTATTTATGTTTTGATGTGCAATGATAATACTTTATAATCTGTCGAAAATACTATATTTGCAGGCGACACATTTAATTTGTATAAATAATTAAAAAAATATCATGCCTCATTTGCATATGAAAATAGCCTGATACAACCGCGTGTCACTATCATTCAAATAAATAATACTAAATGATTATATCTGTATAGCGGGCACTCGTAATTTTTAAAACTAGTGAAATAGTGACACAATTATACACTTATTTACTTCCTATAAAGAACATATTAATTTCATACTATACGCTGTTTTCACTAAACGCTTTTTATTTCTATAAAAAAAATACAGCCGGTAGAATCGTTCGACAATAAGCGAGTAGCTACGGTACCTGTAGCCCGTCGCTTGTCGAATCGTCACAAAAGAAAATCGATAATGACTCCCGCGCACGAATACACGTACATACGGGTACATCTACCCATAAACCTATGCGCCCACAGGAGTCCGCCATTTTAATCATTATTATTTCTACAGGCGGACAGAAAAAACATGTTCTGTGTGTCAAGAATAAATGTTTGTTTCCTTTGTAAATTCTTACAGCGGAACTGTTTTCAGTCGGTTATTGTTAGATATGAACATTTAGTGTTTTTCGAGTGCATTTGTTGTTTTGCAGATTCACTTTATTCAAATTTATTGGAAGTTTTATTTGAAGGAATTGTACTTTGTGTTTCATTGTATCATAAGTGTTTCCGGTTTAGTGCTGTTCCACGGCACATTCCGAAGACAGTATCGACGCCACACAACAACCACAGGGAGTGGTTTTACAGTTGTGTGTGAGGCGAAGGGTAAGTGATAAAATTGTCAATTCGTTCTTATGGAGCTTTCGTGTGGTCATGTTCCCACAGAATGGGCCACTCATACGAACGTGTGCTATGTCTGCTGAGGGTGTTCTATTTAGGACCCATGTTCAATTTCATATTTGTGGGGGACACCGCACTTGGGAATTGGTAAGAAAGAAAGGTAAGTCCAGCTCGATTATGTAGGAAGTCCGTGTCAGTTTCTGATAAGTCCAGCTCTATATCTCAGGTAAGCCCGGGTCGATCGCTAGTAAACCGCGGCCGAAAGGTAAGGGTACCGTGAGTACCACGGCTAAGGAGAGTTTGTCACCCAGTGGTTGTATAATTAGCACTATACCAGTGTTTGAACCACCACAGGTTCCTCCGATATACACTGTTGGAGCCGGCGCACTGATGTATTCTTTCTTCGAGGACCTCAGTGACCAGCTCATATACACCACTTTTAGAGGTTGAGGTGACTCAGGTAAGTGGGGCTGTTGAGAGTGATGTGGCATCCAGACCTAATTTGACTGGTGGGGAGATTCGTAATCGTGGCAATGTCACACCAGTCAAAGATGTGCACATGGTTTCTGAAAGTCATTCTGTTGCTAGCCATGCGGCACAGATGACGCCTCGAAGGTCAAGGTCCACATCTCGGGATGATGGCCGCTGGAAGGAGAAAAGGTCACGGGGTAGAAGGTACAGTTCATCTTCCTCTACTTCACCCTATGTGAGTAGACGACGTAAACATAAGAGCAGGCGTCATAAGAGATCATCAGTCACGCGACCTGATCACTTTGGACATGTTTAATTCGTTAAAGGACATGACGATTGATCCAGGGACTAACTCAGGATAGGTCAGACCACAGCTCCGGGTTGAGCCGTGAGCCTACAACGGCGTCCACGCCGTACACAGTGGGTGTAGAATCTGGGCGAGTACATGTAGTTGCCCCAGAACTTATTGATTATAGTGTGAAGGTTGGGTCGGAGGGCGAACAGGAGAGTGAGGCTCCGGCTTTGAATTATGCAGACGTCATTGCAGCTGTACACAGGCTGGTCAATGACGAGTCACTGTCCTTCCCAGCCAATGCCTAAGCAGAGAGTTAAGTCTTTAATCGAGTTGGATGATAAAGGGCCTGATTCCAGCTTGCCAACTCTACCACACTCCTCCACGGTCAAGGCAATGGCCGAGAGTGTTGAGACAGATTCGGGGTTAGAACTCGCTAAAGGGGGTTCCCTATTGAATAAGCAATTCTTTAACAAGTTAGCTCCCAGGGCATACGGGGTTCATACAGAGCATTGGCCCGTACGCAATCCTCCCTTAGATGGTGATGCACAGAAGATCAGGGTTAAAGGGTCATGTCCCCCCGTTATTTCTGCGTCTTTGGTCGATTCTTTGGAGTCTAGGGCTAGGTCTATGGTGACAATGTCATCTCATCTAGATCTTTTCTTAGCGGCCGTCAGTAGGGGTATCAGTCAAGAGGAAAGTATTGACACTTTCATGGCGATGCTACAGTCTGCTGCTAAAGCAAATAGACATGTGATGGGGACGGCTATGTCCGTTTCTACCGATCTTCTCCTCTGTAGGAGGGATGCGGAGATTGCAGCGTCATCCATTCTACAAGGCCAAGGCGGGGAGTCGCTTAGGTCTTGCCCTCTGACATCGCCCACTTTATTAGGAGGCAGGTGTGCTGAAGTGGTAGCGGCGGACCTAGCGGACAGAGGAATTTGTTGTCATCTTCCTTTTCTAGAGCTCGTCAGCACAGACCACCTGCTAGGGTTGATCAGCCTATGCAGTCTAAGTCCTTCAAGCCCGCTGTTGGTTCGGGCCCCCAGTACCGGTTCAAGGTTTGTCCGCACCCCTTATACAGAGGTGGTTTTCGGGGTAGGTCTCGGGGTAGGTCGGGAGGTAAAGGTCGTTTCTCCAGGTCGAAGCCTCGAGGGGCCTCTTTTTAGGACAGTACAGGGTCTTTCGCCCGGTCTCACCGTTCCCTTCTCCTCTCTGCCTGTAGGAGGCAGACTGACCTCCTTCAAGGCAGAGTGGGAGAAGGTAACAAACAACAAGTGGATCCTCGATATAGTGGCAAAGGGGTACAGTATTCCATTTCACGAGGATCCACCGTTGAGGCGTTCGATTCCGACAATCGAACCCGTGCGAGATCCTTCCAAGAGAGAGTGCCTTCAGCAGGAGATTCACTCTCTCTTGGAAAAGCGGGCGATAGAGGAAGTCCGGGATGTAGGCAGCCCGGGCTTCTACAGTCGGCTTTTTGTAGTGCCAAAAAAGAACGGAGAGCTACGCCCTGTACTGGACCTCTTGGCACTGATTGCCTACATGGTCGTAGAACATTTCAAAATGGAGACATGCAGGTCCATCCGGAAAGCTATTTCAGTGGGGGACTGGGCTGTCTCCATAGACTTGCAAGATGCCTACCTTCATGTGCCAATTCGGCAATCCTCGAGGAAATACCTTCGGTTTCAGTGGCAGGGAACAGGATATCAGTTCAAGGTACAGTACGACCCCGATAGTACACGGAAGTCCGGCGACATACAACCTTCCGTGTTGCTTATCCGAACCGTGCTATATCCGTTCTCGCCCAAGACGCATCATAATGTCAACAAAAAATACATGTACACTGCGAATGTACGACGTCGCCAATGCCTATAATATGCCATAAATTTCCATCTACATATGTTTTCACTGTTATCTTCACATGTAATAAATAAATAATAAATTGAATCCAAGAATTGCTAATGTCATGTTTTATTTATTCATGTAGAATGTAGATTTACGCAAGTCAGTGCAATCCATTATTGTAAACGCATGTAGAAACAAGAGGGCCATGATGGCCCTAATTCGCTCACCTGACTCCATGAACACTAGAGGAGAATGTGACATGGAGTTCATGTGTTTTAAAAAGATTGTGCTATTTTCAGATGGCGGTCATCTTGGATTAAGCGATGACTCTCATTTTACCAAATCTAAAAATGCTTCACCCAAGGATCTTAACTTCCTATGAAGTTTGGCCAGCATCGGCCATGTGGTTCCTGAGAAAAAGACGTTCAAAATCTTGAATAAATGGACCTTTTGATGGCCATCATGGATGACATAATCATCCGATTCCGACAAATATTGCACCAGAGCAATCGCCTCATCGATACCTTCAATTTGATATATGGCATGAGCATATTCGATCAAAAATAAAATTTGACCCCACAGACCATGCCCATTTTTGACCCCGGGGTCACCATTTTCACAACTTTGAAAGAGCATTGTAAATCGATCATTCCTACCAAGTTTATTCGAAATCCGGCCAGCGGTTCATGAGAGAATTTCATGACATAAAAGAACAACCTTTTGACATTTCGGCGGCCATCTTGGATGACATAACAATCCGATTTCGACAAAAAATGTACCAGAGTGATCGCCTCATTAATACCTTCGATTTGATATATAACATGACCATATTCGGTCAAAAATAAAATTTGACCCCACGGGCCACGCCCATTTTTTGACCCCGGGGTTACCATTTTAACAACTTTGAAAAGAGCATTGTACATGACCATTCCTACAAGTTTCGTCAAAATCCGGCTAGCGGTTCATGAGAAGAAGATTTTTTAGAATTTATGCTATTTTTTAGACGGCGGCCATCTTGGATTAGCGATGACCTCCATTTTAACAAATCTGAAAAGGCTTCTCCATTGGACTATAACTTTTGTTAAGTTTGGCTACCATGGGCCAAGGGTTCGGTTCATGTGAAGAAGAATTTTGAAATCTCTAATAAAAGAACGACCTTTTGACATTTCGGTGGCCATCTTGGATGATATAACAATCCGATTTCGACAAAAAAAAAATGTACAGAGTGATCGCCTCATTGATACCTTCGATTTGATATATAACATGACCATATTCGGTCAAAAATAAAATTTGACCCCGATTTGACCCCACGGGCCACGCCCATTTTTGACCCCGGGGTCACCATTTTAACAACTTTGAAAGAGCAATGTACATCGATCATTCCTACCAAGTTTCGTCGAAATCCGGCTAGATGTTCATGAGAAGATATTTTAAGAATTTATGCTATTTTTAGACGGTGGCCATCTTGTATTAGCGATGACCTCCATTTTAACAAATCTGAAAAGGCTTCACCCATAGACCATAACTTTAAAGTTTGGCTACCGTTGAAAAGAAGAATTTTGAAATCTCTAATAAAAGAAAGACCGTTTGATCTTTCGGCGGCCATCTTGGATGACATAACCATCTGATTTCGACAAAAAATGCACCAGAGTGATCGCCTCATTGATACCTTCAATTTGATATATGACATGACCATATTCGGTCAAAAATAAAATTTGACCACAATTTGACCCCACGGGCCACGCCCATTTTTGACCCCGGGGTCACCATTTTAACAACTTTGAAAGAGCAATGTACATCGATCATTCCTACCAAGTTTTGTCGAAATCCGGTTGGCGGTTCTTGAGAAGATTTTTGAAGAATTTGTGCTATTTTTAGACGGCGGCCATCTAGGATTACGTAATGACGTCATTTTAACAATTTTGTAATCCCCCTACCCAAGGACCATGACCATGAAGTTTGGTGACTATAGGCCCAATGGTTACTGAGGAGAAGACATTTGAAAATGTTCATGGACGACGGACACATTGCGGTAACAATAGCTCACATGAGCTTCGCTCAGGTGAGCTAAAAAGTGTAGTAAACGCATGTAGCCATCATCATTCGATGACGCAATGACCCAATTACCGATATCCTGTTCCATCAGCTGCAACGTCACGTGACAAGCTCGTGCGTTGCCATCTGTGTTTACTCATTATGGTCAGCTGGGTTTGAGCACAGGTGGAAGACTCAGACCTATGACACCAAAATAAATGCCTATTAAACAAATCCCATTATCCCACCCACCTGGTATCATACTGTACATGACGTATACTCAAACCCCAGCTGGTCATTATGTTAACCCTTTCAACGCCACAGACCTGTACACCCCTTTTTTATAAATGGACTAGTCTGAAATTTATGTCAATTTCAATCCCATTTACGGAAGATAGGACCGATTTTGAAATTCAATATCGGCAAAATACGATAATGTCTGCTCCGAAATTTATGTCAGTTTTCAAAGTAATTTGCAGAAGTCGATTCTATTTTAATAGTGCCAGGGGATATGAATTCCAAATCCAAGATGCCATTACATAAAACACATATGATGATATTACACAGACGAGCTTTGTGTGTTGCTTTGTGCAACAAACCAATAACACCCTGTCAACTAACAGGTGTTTATCGTATGACATCATTCAGCGCGAGGCTGTAAACTGTGTGACCTTTAGGCTATGTTTTGAAATGTTACTGATAGGTCAACACGCCTTTTGATGTGCCGCAGACGTCACGAACGTGCGACTTTCATCATCGCATCATGGGGAAATCATGCAGTAACCCATTTCATGCTGAGGATACGCTTATGTTTGCGGAAAAATATGTTCCTTCTATGCACTCAGAAGTATATGCCGCGACCACCATTTAAACCGTCTCGTCGAGACGGTTCAAATGAGTGGTCACAACATATACTTTCATTGAGAAATAACAAAAATAAAAATAAATTATTTAATAATATCATACCCGTAAATGTGTCTTCCGAAAGGAATGGATTAAAAAAAAAACACTGGATTATACGCAGATCTGTCGCCATATTTCACGATATTGATTTCGAAAAATATTTTCCTTAAATGTTGTTGAAAAGTCGACACAAAATTCAGAGTTCATGCGGAATTCTCCGTGGCTTTAGATATGAAAGGAAGTAATAGGCTGATGATATGTGTGTTCTGGTTTCTGGCAGACTTCAAAACAAAATCGGGACCTTGTAGTATTGTTTGATGTTACCGTGATATTTTCTGTAACTGACGTTGGAAGATGAGGAAATGCGGAAATGTACGTACATGCAAGTACTACCTTTATTTCTTAACTTCAAACACACAGAGATAATACATACCGCAATCAATAGTTAATAATAGTTAATACCACTTTCGGCAGCAATATGATCGCAAATATAACACGATTTCTGACGATAGTCTGTTACAAATTTAACACGATTTGTAAAAACAAATAGGCAAAAAAATCGGGAGCCAAGGCACAATCGTGTACTAACCGAAACCGTGTTATAGTGAAGCGTGTACTACCGGGGTCGCACTGTACTGCCATTCAGGATAGCCACGGCTCTGAAAGTATTTACCAAGTTGATGGAGGTGGTGGCATCAGTCGATCGAAGGGGGATACATGTCCTACAGTACTTCGACGACTGGCTCCTCCACCAGAAGTCAAGGGAACTGCTGCTCCAGAACCTACGGATTGTCTGGCAAACAGTGACCAGCTTAGGCTTAATCCCAAACCTGGAAAAGTCGGACCTCTCCCCCTCACAGGATTTCTCATATGTGGGGATGAATTTCCTAGCTTCGGTGGGGATAGTGAGGGTGCCTCTCGACAGGTGTCAGGGGGTTCTGATCTTTGTGTTCAAGGTGCTCGATTCGGTCGTTCCTTTCTTTGCTGGGCACCCTCAATGCAGTGGCGGATTTCCTGGTCCAGGGCAGGCTGCACATGAGACCTCTCCAGTTCTACCTGTTGTTTCACTGGACCCCGCACCGTTGCCCCTTGGACTTGCTGATTGTTCTGTCCAGCGACTTCAAAAGGCACCTCAGGTGGTGGGCAGTGAGTGACAGGTACCTACAGGGGGTGCCCATGTATCTCCCAGATCCTGTGTTATTCCTTTACACAGACACTTCAAACACAGGCTGGGGGCACATCTGGATCCACTGTGTCTCCTTTTCAAGGGGGTCTGGTCGCAGGATCAGACAATGGACCTGCTGGAACTGAAGCCAGTGGTACTAGCATTGTTTCAAGCAGTCCAGCATGTTCAGGGGAAGGTAGTTCAGGTATCAACAGACAATACTACAGTTGTTGCGTACCTGAACAAACAATACTACAGTTGTTGCGTACCTGAACAAACAAGGGGGTACCCAATCGCTCCAGAAGCTACTTCTATGGTGTCAGCAACACAGCATTATGCTGCTAACTCATCACATAATGGGGAAGGCCAATGTTCTGGCGGATTATCTCTCCTGGGGCATGAAATCCGGAGTTCCATTATTGATTATTGCATCGCTGTTTTGCCATGCGTTTCGGTCACCCTAAACACCCCAAAGGCTGAAAAAGGCTACAAAGGCTACAAAGGCTACAAAGGCTGTTCAAAGTTGCTTGTACGTCCGTTAGCGGATATTTATATCATACATTGTCATTGAATTGACTGAATTAGTATGTGTTATGATCATGTTAATCAATTTAATCATTTGAATGCAATAATCTACCACAAATATACGTGTTTTTGGTAAATTATCTAAACGCGCACCTGCGCCGATCGGGCCGCGCGGAATTGGACAAAGAGTGATTAACACCTATTAACATATCGTTTAGCAGGTGCAGCTAAACACAGATTATACTTATCAGGCCCGTAGCCAGACATGTTTGAAGGGGGGTCGTTTCGAAGGCCCAAGGGGCCTAATGTATCTAGGGGGGTCTAAAAAAGTTGACCTCGAAGCTGGGCGGGGGGGTCGTCCGACCGCTCCGACGCCCCCCCCCCTGGCTACGGGCCTGCTTATTGCATTATTATTCATATAAATCAATGATCGATCAACGACATTCATTTAAACATGCTTTATGTATCAATACATTACGTGAACATAGGACGAATGCCGAATTTTGAGACATCAGCTAGTTATCTACCTTGAAAATGGGTATCCACACGGTGATAAAAAATATGTTTATGAGCCCTACGTACGGCTCTGCAACGAATATTTCCTCAGATTGCGGAAGCAAAATCTTTTATTTACACGGCCGATAAACGTGTAACTAGTTGTAAAAGACATTTACGCTAGCTGACATGTTCCCGTCAATTAACCCATAGTATTTAGCACAGTTTATTCCACGAACATTTTCGTCAATTATTGGCAGTAAACTGTTCCTTTTGAAATTTAAAATTAAACTTTTTATTTTCTGTGACGGGAGATGCTGGTACTGGAATAATAAAGTAGGCAACAGGTAGTTATATAAATTATAAGAAAAACGGGTGGAATAGTTACACAATTACGTGTTTATTTTTCGAAGTGACATTGCAACACCATACATTTCATTTTTCATTTAACACAATGTGCGTACATCACGTGCGGATACTGAAACGTTTGCAAACTGATATTTACAGATGCAGACATATGAGGGTATTCCAATATATATAGTGAAAATGGCTCAGTAGTATCATCACCGTGTTCATGACCCTTGACGTATGTGATTATAACGTCACATGACTATG
Organism: Conchocele bisecta; assembly: GCA_029237695.1. Classification (NCBI taxonomy): domain Eukaryota; kingdom Metazoa; phylum Mollusca; class Bivalvia; order Lucinida; family Thyasiridae; genus Conchocele; species Conchocele bisecta. Next base: position 94,528,245 of record CM055269.1, read on the forward strand.
ACGTCATACAACGTAGTGACGTAATATAATGCGACATCATTGACGAAGTGTCAATATAGCGGTAGGCCAAATTTCATTCAGGTATATGCACAATATATCAACTTATATTCATTTTCACTATTTATTGGATGACCCTCGTATATGCACATATTAAATTATATTTATAGATAAAATACGACCGTTTAATTATTATGGGTCCAGCTTGTGACAAATTTAACAAGCCCCAATTGTGCATGGTCAGCTGTACAGTCATATTCATTTCGGGTCAGGCTACAACTATGCATTGTTTGGCATTGTAGTTCGTAGTTATCGATTATTTTGTTTCAATAACCATAGTAAAACTATCAATTGGGTACACAAATAATAATTATTAATAATAATAATAAATAAATAATGATTAATAATAATAATAATTAACTAGAAATGGACGCTTGTCGACAAGCGCATGTGTATCCCCCTCCCCAGATACACAAGTAGTTTGAAAAAAGGGTGTTCGAGTTATGCTCCGGAGACAAAATCAGTGACGGAAAAACAAAGGGAGATAACTAAAGAATTAGTGATGCAAGAGTTGTCATTCTTGCGGGACACACCTTTAGGGTCGTGGTCTATGCATGTGTGAAGTTTCATGAAAATATTCCAAAGGGTGTTCGAGTTATGCTCCAGACACGAAATCAGTGCACGAAACAACAAAGGGAGATAACTAAGAAATTAACGACGCAAGAGTTGTCATTCTTACGTGCGACACACCTTTGGGTCGTCTTCTATGCATGTGTGAAGTTTAATAAACTAGAAAATTGTGTTCATAGAACACGGATGTCCCACATATCGCTTTGATAATAAATGAGGCCAAATTGCAAGTCAAAATTTTCTTTTACCTGAGCGTTAAAGTTTTTTGAAGCACCAAGTATGTGACCTTGACCCTGGGCTTGGCGGGGGCAGGACAAACGTGGATTTGGCACAGGGCGGTAGAGGACCATTAGAGCAACGCATATATGAAATATGAAGTTGATCCGTGAATGGAAAGAAAAATTATAAGATATTTACTGAGCATTAAAGTTTTTGAAGCACCAAGTATGTGACCTTGACCCTGGGATTGGCGGGGGGGGCAGGACGAACGTGGATTTGGCACAGGGCGGTAGAGGACCATTAGAGCAATGCGTATATGAAATATGAAGATGATCCATGAAAGAAAACAGAAATTATATAAGATATTTACCCGAGCGTTAAAGTTTTTGAAGCACTAAGTATGTGACCTTGACCCTGGGCTTGGCGGGGGCAGGACGAACGTGGATTTGGCACAGGGCGGTAGACGACCATTAGAGCAACGCGTATATGAAATATGAAGTTGATCCGTGAATGGAAATAAAAATTATAAGATATTTACCTGAGCGTTAAAGTTTTTGAAGCACCAAGTATGTGACCTTGACCCTGGGCTTGGCGGGGGCAGGACGAACGTGGATTTGGCACAGGGCGGTAGACGACCATTAGAGCAACGCGTATATGAAATATGAAGTTGATCCGTGAATGGAAATAAAAATTATAAGATATTTACCTGAGCGTTAAAAGTTTTTGAGCACCAAGTATTGTGACCTTGACCCTGGGATTGGTGGGGCAGGACGAACGTGGATTTGGCACAGGGCGGTAGAGGACCATTAGAGCAATGCGTATATGAAATATGAAGATGATCCATGATCCATGAAAGAAAACAGAAAGTATAAGATATTTACCCAAGCGTTAATGTTTTTGAAGCACTAAGTATGTGACCTTGACCCTGGGCTTGACGGGGGCAGAACGAACGTGGATTTGGCACAGGGCGGTAGAGGACCATTAGAGCAATGCATATATGCGTGTTCGAGTTATGCTCTGGATACAAAATCAGAGCACGAAACAACAAAGGGAGATAAGTAAACAAGAATTCCGCGGAATCAGATGCCTCGCCTTGTCCCGCCTTGACCTCGAGCCTGGGCCCGAAAGCAATTTTCACTGGCCCGAACATATTATACAATTATTGACTAGTGAACCATAGAATATCAGATTATATTCTATGGCTCACTAGTCAATAATTGTTTTATTATATGATAATAGTCTGTATATAGCACTTACGACCTTATGCTACTAGACAAAAATTGAAAAAGAATTTGAAAAAAAAAATGGAAAAAATAAAAAAAAAATGGAAAAAAAGTTTAAAAATTAAAATAATAATGCTTGCTACTGGAGCCAGAATTTTTTTTAATAGTCCTATATTTATCTACATATATCTGCACAGGTCCACATAATGCCACAATATTTTCAACACAGTTTACGGAAATGTAATATAATCATTTACCTGTATAAATTACCTGTAAGTGGTCAGTGGTCAGTTGCACATGCTAGCACATGCACAGGTGAATAGTCTGTATATAGCACTTACGACCTTATGCTACTGGACAAAAATTGAAAAATAATTTGAGAAAAAAAAATGAAAAAAAAAAAATGAAAAAAAAAAAAAAGTTTAAAAATAATAATGCTTGCTACTGGAGCCCAGATTTTGTTTCCAGTCAAATTGAAAAATAATTTGAGAAAAAAAAGGAAAAAAAATAATGAAAAACAAAAAAAATAAAAAATTACAAAAAAAAGTTTAAAAATAATAATGCTTGCTATTGGAGACCAGATTTTTTTTTAATAGTCCTATATTTATCTACATATATCTGCAGAGGTCCACATAATGCCACAATATTTTCAACACAGTACCCAATGTAGTGATTTACCTGTATAAATTACCTGGTCAGCAGTGGTCAAGCACTGGACATCTGCACATGCTAGCCCATGCTTAGCACATGGTTCTCCCAGTTTCTATTGTTCTCTCTACAGGTAAGGTGTACAGAGCACACGAGAAAAGGTATACAGAGCAGACGAGAAAACAGGTCTTCATGCATTATTGTCCAGTTTGTAGATGTGCGCAAAACAAAAAAGGGAGATAACTGAAAAATTAGCTACGCAAGAGTTGTCATTCTTGTGCGCGACACACCTCCGGGTCGTGGTCTATGCATGTGTGAAGTTTCATGAAAATATTCCAAAGGGTGGTCGAGTTATGCTCCGGACAGGAAATCAGTGAGCGAAAACAAAAAAGGGAGATAAACTAAAAAATTAGCTAGCTGAGTTGTCATTCTTGTTGCACGTTTTTTTGTCATTCTTGTTGCAGACACACCTTCGGTTTGTGGTCTAATTCAATGTGTTAGTTTCATAAAAATATTCCAAAGGGTGGTCGAGTTATGGTCAATCAGTGCGCGAAACAAAAAAGGGAGTATAACTCAAAAATTGTAGTGCTATGCAAGAGTGGAGTCATTCTGTGCGCTTGACACATTACTTCGGGTCGTGGTCTATGCATGTGTGAAGTTTCATGAAAATATTCCAAAGGGTGGTGGAGTTATGCTCCGGACACGAAATCAGTGCGAGAAACAAAAAAGGGAGATAACTCATTAGCTATGCAAGAGTTGTCATTCTTGTGCGCGACAACAAAAATTCGGGTCGTGGTCTATGCATGTGTGAAGTTTCATGAAAATATTCAAAGGGTGTGGAGTTATGCTCCGGACACGAAATCAGTGCGAAAACGAGGGAGATAACTAAAAAATTAGCTATGCAAGGGTTGTCATTCTTGTGCGCGACACACCTTCTGGTCGTGGTCTATGCATGTGTGAAGTTTCATGAAAATATTCCAAAGGGTGTTCGAGTTATGCTCCGGACAAGAAGTGTCTGCGGCGGACGCGGACGCGGCGCGCTGTCAAATCCATAGTATCCCCCGACGGAGTCCGGGGGATACAATAATATGTATAGACTATTAATAATAATAATAATGAACAATAATAATGAATAATAATAATCATACAAAGTAATAATAATGCAATAATGCAATAAGTATAATCGGTGTTTAGCTGCACCTGTTAAACAATATGTTAATAGGTGTTAATCACTCCAATTCCGCGCGGACCGATCGGCACAGGTACGCGTTTAGACAATTTACCAAAACACGTATATTTGTGGTGGATTATTGTATTAAAATGATTAAAATTCATAAAATTATCATAACACATAATAATTCAGTCAATTCAATGAAAATTCATGTCATAAATATCTGCTAACAGACGTACAAGCAACATCGAACAGCCTTTGTAGCCTTTTCCAGCCTTTGGGGTGTTTAGGGTGACCCTCGATAAACCACGCCCCTTGACAACAACAATTGCAACAGTAATTTGGGAAGGTAATATCCGCCATAATTCTATGCGACTTGATGCTTGCGTGCTGATGACATTACAACTTATATTCATGTTATTTTATTCGTCATTTGTATGTATTACATTTGAAATCTGCTTGTTGTAATTGTATTTGTCTTTCTTACATGTCCATTTTGCTGATTGCTTTGTTCATTCGTCTTATTTACATTACAATTATTGATATGTCCTTATTTGTGTGTCTGTTTTATTGCACTAAGCATTTGCAATAGAAAGAAAGAACAAAGCACTTAGCACTTTGAAAAAGGCCGAAAGCAGTAAGGACAAATGAATGAAACATCAAGCCAAATGCGCACGCAATAAAGACAAATATATATTACAACCAAGATGATTTCAAATGTCATAAATACAAATGACGAATAGAATAACATGGATATAAGTTGTAATTCCATCAGCAGGCAGGCACCAGGCCACATAGAATTGTCATAAATACAAACGGTGAATGCAATAACACGCGTAGAATGTGTAATGTCATCAGCCAGCAAGCATCAAGCCACATATAATTGTAATAAGACGGATAGAACTTAAAATGTCATCAGCCAGCAAGCATCAAACCACATAATTGTAATAAGACGGATAGAACTTAAAATGTCATCAGCCAGCAAGCATCAAGCCAAATATAATTATAGCGGATATGACCTTCCATAGGCTGTAAGCACCTCCTGGGCATTTCTCAACCACTCATTAACACGGTTATGGCAGCAGCCTGCTGGAGATCCCACAGCACATTTTCAAAGTTTTATCTCAGATCAATGTCTGTCCAAAGTCAGGACTTGTTAAATTGGGACCTTTAGTGGCTGCCAGCCAGGTGGTTCGGCAGTAGGGGATCTGAGATGATACTACGAATATGGACTGTGGGGGATGTTTCTGTTTTTAGCACGGTTAAGGAATCTGTAGTCTTGTGAAGGTTCCCTAACCATATTCGGAGAAAACACTCACATATATATAAATGGTTTCTCTTCACCTTATAGTGTTGCATGTTAATGTATATGGGCAAGAATTCGCTATTCTGGAGAATGCATATTTTTCTTGTCAATTCCATATAAACACTACATACAAAGAGAAATGTTGAGATGGAACACTTTTACGACTTCACTTATATGAATACACATATGGACTATCTAGCAGTACCAAAAAATAGGTTATTGAAGTTGATTGAACAAGCTGTACAGTTCTTCAATACGTATGTATTTCACACTTTTTAGGTGAAAAAGGGGGACATTTTTAACATGTCCTAGTATGTGCAAGTATTTCATATTGATCTCGCCCTTTTCATTGCGTCGAAATAGATTGTACGTTTCTGTGAGCAGTCTAACTATATTTCAGTACAAAAATTATTTGTCCATCGAAAGTATAACCATTGAAAAAAATATAACCAAAATTAGTGTGTGTATGTAACATTTTCTTGTCAAACCCTGTTACATACATATAACCAGTCCAGTAGCTTACAATATGGAACCTGATTAATTTCTTTACTGACATATTGAACCATCTGGCGGTGAGTCTTAAGATGCAAGTAAGATTTTTGTTTTATCTTAAAAGAAACAACAAGAAACGAAGCAAAGCCACGAAGGCCAGGTTTTTTCCAAGCATGGACACTTGGATAACATAATTATACCCACTTTTTGTAGACTAGATGGCCGTGGCCTGCATGTCGCGCCTTGGGGCGAGGCATGGACACTAAAAAAATAGATATAGTAGCTGGAAAAACTTTAACGAAAAAACTTTAACCGGACACATGGACGTACGGACGTATGCCAAAATGCCGACGATATCGCGCTTTCCGCAAGTGGGTGCGACAATGATGATAAACACCCATGTGAAGTATCAAGGTAATGGGTGAAGCAGTTGCAGAGATATAGTACACGAAAAAACTTTAACAAATAAATTGAAAGTAATTTGACATTGCGCACAGGGGCCGCACGGTTGGGGGTTAGAATGAAAATATGGACGATGATAAACACCCATGTGAAGTTTCAAGGTAATGGGCGAAGCAGTTGCAGAGATATAGTATAACGAAAAAGTTTTAACCAAAAAAAAATTTAACCAGACGTACGTTAAAAAGTTAACGTTGAAAATGGCTAAGTCAATTACGTAGAAATTATAGGTGAAGGTAAAAAAATGGTCACATGTTGGATAGTTGTATGTGGTAGGACTTGGTTATGAAGCTGTGAAAGTTTGGTGGTTCTAGGTGGTACAGTACCAAAGAAATGGACTTAAACACGAAAAACTTAACATTGTAACGCAAAACTTTAACATTGAATGGCTAAGTGACTGCGCGGAAAAAAAAATGGGTCAATTTAAAAAAAAAAAGTAACATGTGAATAGTATGTGGTGGGCACCCTTGGTTATGAAGCTGTGAAAGTTTGGTGGTCCTAGGTGGTACAGTACCAAAGAAATGGACTTAAACACGAAAACTTAACATTGAAAACGCGAAAACTTAACATTGAAAATGGCTAAGTCGACTGCGCGGAAAAAATGGGTGAAGTTAAAAAAAAAGTAACATGTTGGATAGTGATATGTGGTGGGCACCCCTTGATTATGAAGCTGTGAAAGTTTGGTGGTCCTAGGTGGTACAGTAACAAAGAAATGGACTCAAACACGAAAACTTAACATTGATTGTGGACGCCGCCCGCCCGCCACCCGCCCACCCGGCTTTCGCCTGGATTTTTTTTCAAAAAACCTGGCTAAAAATGGTAAAAGTGTATTTAATATTTATAATATTTCCTGTCAACAAACTGTTACATACGCAGAAGTTGCTTCATATAAACATAGAAAACAACAATCAACAGCCAGGTTTATTTTACTACATTTGTTAGAAATCAGCATATTCTCACTTTTGGCACCAAAACATAGAGGATATGGCCAGTTAGAAAAAAAAATGATAGGAGGTATAGTTTTTCATGTTTTTCATGTCAAAATGTCACATACTGCTGTAAATCAGATCAAAGTGTTTAAACGGACTGGTCATGGCAATATATAAGCAAAATCAATGCATTTAACATAAAGCTGCTCCTAATAGATTTGTTACAAACCAAACATCTTTTATAATCTTATTTACAACATAAGTAAAGGAATTTCAATAATGTATATGTAACATTGACAAAATTGTTACATACATCAATTGCCTCAAATGTTGAAATAGTCCGTTCATGATAATAATTAATTGATAAAAAGTTTATAAAATAAATCCTGTCCCTGTAGGTTTATTAAAGTTGTAAATGCTATTTGCTGTATAAATAAAGGAAGGTATATGATATGTACGTAACATTGACAAAAACATGTTATAGTACCTTAAAGATGTTGCAATGGAGTATTCAGGGTATTTTAAATGATCAAATTGTGGATTTAAACAAAATTTGGTGCTAATGGGATGGTTGCAAACTATAAACTGCTCATGTAAACTTATTACTAACATAAATAAATAAACCTAAATAATGTGCATGTAACATTTACAAGAATAACATATTGCAATCTATTTATTTATTACACATTAATCAAAACATTTTCTGTGTAAACTGTTAACAATCATCTTATCTTTATACAGTTTATTGTCTTACAAGAAGAAATTCCAGTTGCCACATAGTAATAAGCATCCAGTCTCTAAAAAAAAGTATTGCTTGGCATATTTGTCAATGTTACATACGCGACTTCGATCACATGTCACAATATACTTCTCAAGGTAAGGCATGATTTAAACGAATGCCTCTACAACAAATAAGGTCCAAATAGGTTTGTTACAAACCATAAACATATAGTATAATCTCATTTCTAACAGTTTAAAATGAGCATGGAATATGTGTATGTAACATTTGACGAGAAAAATATATTGTTGCCATTTTTTCATCAACCAATAATCAATGCATTTTCTGGTAAGGCCAAAACAAAAAAATGTTGTGTTTCCGGTAACCCGACCGACCCTGCTGAATTACCGCCGACCCAATTTTTTTTTTAAGAAAATTCGCCGATTCCGAGGTCCCATTTAAATTGTCCGTGTTTCTTTTTAGTCACGATTCTGAGGTCCCATTTAAGTTGTCCGTGTTTCGTTCCTTATAGCGATTTTCGGATTACTCGCCACTCGGCTTTTATCGTTGTACGGAACAGAAGATGGCCGACAAACGGATAATCGCCGTGAAATACGGTGATTGCCGACACATAAAGGCGGCCAAACGGCTGTTGTGTGTGAATATAACACAGATTCTGGCAGATGTAATTAGTGAGCACCACCCGGAAGACCCCGGGATGCTAAACGTCTATGGTTCCACCTCCATAGACGAAAACAAATTGTTTGAGGTTCGAAAAAAAATAAATTCACCCCACCCAGCTGCCCACCAGGCTTGTTATATTTTTAAACATGAACACAGGACGACTCACTCCTCGGGATTGGGATATTCCAGAAAATATCTGTACTGCACCCCCCCCCCCCCTCCACATAAAGAAGCACAATTGATTCCTGCAGACAACCCCACCCCCAGGACAAAGGGGTGATGATGATTTTAGAATACTCTTTATTTTACTACCACCTGTTGCTATACAATGCATACATGTATTTCACATCTTTACTGGGTTGTGACCATCCTGTCAGTCATCTTGTGTGCGTGTATTCCATCCCATCAATGTAAATGACACAGTTTTAAAAGTGTATTAAATACCTAAATGTGCACAGTCTTGTCGGATCTGGTACTGTCTGCAACATAACAATTAATTATACCATTTTAGCACACGCTCTCGCCATCACACACAGTCAGAGGATTGGGAGGTAGGAGGGAGCAGCGAAGGGTAATTTAACGATCGGCATTCATCCTTTATACCGGAAGGCCGACCTACATGGTTTGGCCCTCTTGTACCATTTCGGCCCCCTGGTACTTGAGAGCTAAATCCTGTTATGCTCCATGAGAAGTAATAAGCTTTAATATAGCTAATCATGTCAATTTGGGGCTGAGATAAGTGACTCTGGTGTGGCATGGACCTGGCACCAAGTCAGGATATTCTAATTTCAGGGCTAAATATATAGTTCAAGTAAATATTGAGCTCTGATTTTGGGAATTTCCCTCATTTTTTACAGGTTGAATATGGGATAATCCATCCCGATGACCCGGCCTTACATGACCCTGGCTGTTGATAGGCCGTAAAACATTAATAATCAATCAATCAGTCAGAGGAACATATTGCATCGAATAATAATAAAAAAAAAAAAAAAAAAAAAAAAAAATAATAATCCCTACCTACCGACCCTACTTATTTTTGGAGGCGTTACCGGAAACACAACAATTTTTTTTTTGGCCTAAAGGTGATTGTTAGTGCACAGTAAAACACGTCTTTACACAACAAAGAAATTAAGATGCCATTTGAATGCAACATAGGATCACCAAATTGTTATTACCTCTTTGTCAATGTTACATACACGAGATTCAGCACATTTCTATCTCTCTGTAGTCAAAGGCATGTATATTCTGCAAACAACTGCAATTGTCCAAACCCTAGTGGCTTGGACTATGCCACGTTGTAGTTTTTCTAACAGAGCACAAAATCCAAAAGAAATCTCTTAAATGTCCCCCTATTAGGCCAAATACTGAATTCTGGCCCATACAGTTGTTTCTGTCAAAATGTTCCGGGTTTATACGTGTACAAAGTGTTGTGCGTTGCGTATCCGTGGAGTTTCCGTTAGTTGCGTTTCAAACCGTGTGTCGTCTACGTGTAATACGTTTTCGGCCATGCGTTGCGTTTCCCCACTCTTGCGCATGCGCGAAAGTCGAACAAACCGTGTTCAACGCATTGAGTTTCAAAAGCGTGTAATCCGTGTACAACGGTTGTAAACGTATACAACGGTTGTAAACAACGTATTGAGTTTCAAAAGCGTGTAATACGTGTACAACGGTTGTAAACGTCTACAACGGTTGTAAGTGTATACAACGCTAAGGTAAACCCTTTAAATAAAACGATTTAACGCTTTCTTTAACGAACGGTTACACGCATCTACATGTACACAGCACCGTACAGATGAAACCGTGTTATACGTATAACACGTTTCCACGGGTTTTAACGCATTACACGTTTTGGTATGCCAACCTTGTAACGCGTAGAATGCGCATGCTCTGATCGTTCTTCGTGTGTGTATATATACTTCTAGACTCACTGCAGGGCTTCTAACATTTTCAGTTTTCCGGTTCTGGACCGATTTTTGAACTCTCAGACCGATTGAGATTTGAAAACTAGTCTTAAAAATCTGTCCGAGAAAAAATTGCCAGTCGGCTGCTATTTCGCTATAAACCTTGTAAATTTACCGGTTTTGACCACCAAGTAATTTATGACACATATCCGCGGGCCATATCCGTGTTAAACCAGTGTGCAGCTCGCTGTGTATTCAGTTTCTCCAAATATCGATTAATCTTAACACACGCTTGGGACAGGTGTATAGCGGATTAGTGGCTGAAATAGACTGGCTTCAGCGTAAAGATAATACGAGAGTTCCTAGACTCGCCATTTCTGATGATGTTAAAATAAAATAAAGAAACCATGCACTGTGTTTATCTGTGTTCGTAATATTTCACCCCAATTAACTGACACGGACTATCGGCCCGGGCTATTCCATATTAAGTTAGGAACTGTTACATTACGCTGTATTAGGCGTCATTTTTGTGTATATAAAATGTACATAGGAATGCCGCAGATCCTGATGAGCCGGCTCACGTGATCTACAATTCTCAAACATTTTGATAAACGACAAGGTACATCTGTCGTGTTAAAAGCGTGACTCATTAGTCATCAGGGATTAGGGATCAATTGAAGTGCTAAATCACACCGCCAATGTACTTTGAACTCGATCTGAGGGTATGTATTCGCGATATTTTAAAAGGGACGAAACAAGGACGCCTCGAAGAAATCGGGGCCGAACAGGTATTTGTGTTAAAACGTGTAACCGTTGTACACGTTTCAACGCTTTCATATAGCTACACGCTTCCAGGTAAAGCGTTGTACACGTTTCAACTCTTTCACATCGCTACATATGTATACGCCAAAGCGTGTTATACACCTTGAAGCTAAACGTATTACACGCTTTAAAACTAAACGGTTTGACAATGTGTATTACACGTGTACGAACCGTATTATACGTTTAAACAACGTATACAACGCTTTTAAACTAAGCGGTTTGACAATGTGTATTACACGTGTACGAACCGTATTATACGTTTAAACAACGTATACAACGCTACAGCAAACCGTTGCGTTCGCGTTGCGTTCGCGTTGAGTTTGGAAGTGTTGTCTACGGTGGAACAAAAACGGAGACTGCACTGTATATATAGTAGGAGGTTGACATACATTGTTTCTTTTTTGTAAGGCACCAGGTGCCTATCAATATATCGGACAAATGTACACTGTTTGGAAATTAGATTAAAATTAGAATAATGGGTACAATGTAGTAGTCATTGAACAGAGGAGGGGAGACGAACGCACAGCCTTACAGGGTTGATTGCATGGTATGTATTAATGCAACCAGTTATGTTTGTTTTTTGTTTTTCCCACTACTCCTTTGTTGGGAAGACGGTCTATACTAATATTTACTACTATGTTTTATCCCAGTAACGGCACTACCTTGCACTCACATCTATTATATGTGTAGATGTCTAGGGGACCAGTTAATGTAGTCCTCCCCACCAATGGACAAATTCAGCGTTTAGTGAAAACAGCGTATAGTATGAAATTAATATGGAAATTTTTTAATGTAAAATTTATATTAATGAATACTTACCTGTTTTCACTAAAGGGACTCTCACCTCCCATCCCCGCGAGTAGGGCAAGGGTAGAAATAATAATGGTTAAAATGGCGGACTCCTGTGCGCATAGGTTTGTGGGTAAATGTACCCGTATGTACGTGTATTCGTGCATGGGAGTCATTATCGATTTTCTTTTGTGTCGATTCGACAAGCGACCGGCTTATTGTCGAACGATTCTACCGGCTGTAGTTTTTTATAGAAATAAAAAGCGTTTAGTGAAAACAGGTAAGTATTCATTAATATAAATTTTACATTAAAAAATTTCCATTTTGTGCCTACTGAGTGGGCTACCTTTAATCATAGAGGTGCCCAGGGTTTCCGGTTGAGAGATTCTACAGTACTAAACATGTGGCCGAATTTCATGATCAAAATCAAGTAGTTTGACTGGCTGAGCCTGAGCACTCAGAAAGTCTTATAATTAGAGGCTCAATATTTACCTGTTAGTGAAACTTTTGTCTTCTTTTTATCCACAAAGAATAATGAATCGTCTGATTTTTCTGCAACCTTGCCTCTGTAAAGTACAACACTATAAAATTAGATAAGATCTAGATAAGTATTGTACTCCCTGATTTCAAATCCAATGAGTATTTTATTTTTTACATGTAACAAATGGGTTATTGATTTTCTTCATTGTTATTCTTCATCATAAAAAATAAAATTGATTTTGTGTGATACAGTGAAATCGCGATGGCTCGAAACGCCACTGGACCGCACATTTTGTTCGAGTGATTGCATCTTTCGAGCCATCGCATCTTTTGATTTTGTTATATTTGCCGACTACTGTACCCGTCGGATTTAGGAAATAAACAAAGCACAATAGAATGTATCCATGTTTTAGATGATTATAATAATTATTCGCAGATTAGTTATCATGTGAAATTAAATAAACTACATGTATTACAAAATTGTCGAAAAGTCAAAAAGGTCCAGTATTCACTTTAAATAGTGGCGCACATAATTAATGCAGCAGGTGGTTGTGACGTCACTCGAAACAGTGGTCTTTTCAATGGGTGTTTTTCGTTGTAACTCCCGGGTAGCCTCTCGAATAACACGGGAGTTAAAACGAAAAACGACCAATGACAGACTATTAAATACTCCGAGTGGATGAAACCCAGATTTTTTTTTTTTCAGATTTGAAAATATTTATTTTCCCCGTAATAGGTTTGTGGTGGGTCGGGGCCATCCCCCACAAACCGTACATAATATACATGTAATAGTCAGATACAAATACAAAATATACAATTACAGATATTCACCCTGTTTTGCTCCTGCAGTACTGGGTAGAAACCACTGTTCTATTTAAGACTTCATGGTTGAGTGGTACATTAGAATCGTCATTAATGAGACCTGAATTTTCAATAAAAAACTTGCACGTGTTATTAAACAAGAGGGCCATGATGGCCCTAATTCGCTCACCTGACTCCATGAACACCAGAGGAGAATGTGACATCGAGTTTATATGTGTTTTAAAAAAATTGTGCTATTGTTAGATGGCGGTCATCTTGGATTAAGCGATGACTCATTTTACCAAATCTGAAAATGCTTCACCCAAGGATCTTAACTTACTATGAAGTTTGGCCAGCATCGGCCATGTGGTTCCTGAGAAAAAGATGTTCAAAATTTTGAATAAATGGACCTTTTGGCAGCCATCATGCATGACATAATCATCCGATTCCGACAAATATTGCCCCAGAGCGAAGTTTGGCCACCATGCGCCAAGTGGTTCGTGTGAAGAAGAATTTTGAAATCTCAAATAAAAGAACGACCTTTTGGCGGCCATCTTGGATGACATGACCATCCAATTTTGACAAAAAATGTAGCAGAGCGATTGCCTCTTTGATACCTTCGATTTGATATGGACATGACCATATTCGGTCAAAAATAAAATTTGACCCCACGGGCCACACCCATTTTTGACCCCGGGGTCACCATTTTAACAACTTTGAAAGAGCATTGTACATCGATCATTCCTACCAAGTTTCGTCGAAATCCGGCTGGCGGTTCTTGAGAAGAAGATTCTTGAAGAATTTGTGCTATTTTTAGACGGCGGCCATCTTGGCTTACGTAATGACGTCATTTTAACAATTTTGTAATCCCCCTACCTAAGGACCATGACCATGAAGTTTGGTGACTATAGCCTAGGCACAATGGTTACCGAGGAGAAGACGTTTGAAAATGTTCACGGACGACGGACACATTGCAGTAACAATAGCTCACATGAGCGAATCACATGAGCTTCGCTCAGGTGAGCTAAAAAAGACAGTAATACTTATAATAAACCCGCAGATGACAATGTCACTCTCCAGCGCTGCAAGAGCCAAAGTTTGATTTAGCATATGAAATACATGTAATTGATTATATGTTATCATTCATATTACCCATGATCCAACTGAACCAGCCCCACTCTGTAAAAAGTGAAGTTCAATCCTACTGTGCATCTACATGTTTAAATCATGTGTTAACCCTTTCAACACTACAGCCAATTATATAGGTGTTTTTAAACAGTGTAGATCCAGACAAGCCGGCTCATGATGAGCTGTATCATCAGGATCTGCAACTTTGTAAGTAATTTTCATATTTGCTAAAAAGAAATAATTATAAAACGATTATTTGAAAAGTATTTTGTGATGAATGGAATTGACCGAAAATTAACATATTATAATCCATTCATGTTATTTAGGGCTGAAATAGTTAAATGTTAAAGTTGTTGGTAACAACACTGGTTCTAAAACAAAACGAGGCTGGTTCCGTCAGATCATGGTCTTTGCTTGAACCTGTATTACTCTGTGTATATTATATTCTTCTACTAAATTCATATTTATAATGTCTTTATTTCTCAAACTTATAATATGAAGTGGAATGGGGGGTGGGGAGGGGGTGGGGGGGGAAGGGGTTAAAACAAAGAAAGAAAGAAAAAACTAGAAAATGTGTTCATAGAACACGGATGCCCCACATATCGCTTTGATAATAAATGAGGCCAAATTCCAAGTCAAATGGGTTTTTTTACCGGAGCGTTAAAAGTTTTTGAAGCACCAAGTATGTGACCTTGACCCTGGGCTTGGCGGGGGCAGGACAAACGTGGATTTGGCACAGGGTGGTAGAGGACCATTAGAGCAATGCGTATATGAAGTATGAAGCTGATCCGTGGAAGGGAACAGAAATTATAAGATATTTACCCGAGCGTTAAAGTTTTTGAAGAACCAAGTATGTGACCTTGACCCTGGGCTTGGCGGGGGAAGGACGAATGTGGATTTGGCACAGGACAGTAGAGGACCATTAGAGCAATGCGTATATGAAATATGAAGCTGATCCGTGAAAGCAAACAGAAATTATAAGATATTTACCCGAGCGTTAAAGTTTTTGAAGCACCAAGTATGTGACCTTGACCCTGGGCTTGGCGGGGGCAGGACGAACGTGGATTTGGCACAGGGTGGTAGAGGACCATTAGAGCAATGAGTATATGAAATATGAAGCTGATCCGTGAAAGGAAATAGAAATTATAAGATATTTACCCGAGCATTAAAGTTTTTCAAGCACCAAGTATGTGACCTTGACCCTGGGCTTGGCGGGGGAAGGACGAATGTGGATTTGGCACAGGACAGTAGAGGACCATTAGAGCAATGCGTATATGAAATATGAAGCTGATCCGTGAAAGCAAACAGAAACTAGAAAAAGTCGATGGCGCGCCATCGCAATATACCCACTTTCCCCAAATGCTAAGTCCGAAAGGGGGAGGTAATCCATGATGGAGGGTCGGATCAAAAATCCGAATTCACTTTGCGCATCTGCACATGATAACGAAGCTACATAGCCAATATGAGGCGCGTAGGTATGAAGGTGAAAAAGTTTTTCGAGTTACAAGGAAAAAATGGGAAATTCTGAGTCCGAAAGGGGGAGATAATGCATGATGGAGGGTCGGATCAAAAATCCGAATTCACTTTGCGCATCTGTACATGATAACGAAGCTACATAGCAAATATGAGGCGCGTAGGTATGAAGGTGAAAAAGTTTTTCGAGTTACAAGGAAAAAATGGGAAATCTGAGTCCTGAGGTGAGATAATCCATGATGGAGGGTCGGATGAAAAATCCGAATTCACTTTGCGCATCTGCACATGATAACGAAGCTACATAGCAAATATGAGGCGCGTAGGTATGAAGGTGAAAAAGTTTTTCGAGTTACAAGGAAAAAATGAGAAATTCTGAGTCCGAAAGGGGGAGATAATGCATGATGGAGGGTTGGATCAAAAATCCGAATTCACTTTGCGCATCTGCACATGATAACGAAGCTACATAGCAAATATGAGGCGCGTAGGTATGAAGGTGAAAAAGTTTTTCGAGTTACAAAGAAACAAGAAACGAGGCAAAGCCACGAAGGCCAGGTTTTTTCCAAGCATAGACACTTGGATAACATAATTATACCCACTTTTTGTAGACTAGATGGCCGTGGCCTGCATGTCGCGCCTTGGGGCGAGGCATGGACACTAAAAAAATAGATATAGTAGATGGAAAAACTTCAACGAAAAAACTTTAACCGGAAACACGGACGAACGGACAGACGTATGCCAAAATGCCGACGATATCGCGCTTTCCGCAAGCAGGTGTGACAATGATGATAGACACCCATGTGAAGTATCAAGGTATATGTGAAGCAGTTGCAGAGATATAGTACACGAAAAAACTTAACAAAAAAATTCAAAGTAATTTGAACTTGACATAGGGCACAGGATCGCGCTTTCCGCAAGCAGGTGCGACAATGATGATAAACACCCATGTGCAGTATCAAGGTATTGGGTGAAGCAGTTGCAGAGATATAGTACACGAAAAAACTTTAACAAAAAAATTCAAAGTAATTTGACCTTCACATTGGGCACAGGATCGCGCTTTCCGCAAGCAGGTGCAACAATGATGATAAACACCCATGTGAAGTATCAAGGTATTGGGTGAAGCAGTTGCAGAGATATAGTACACGAAAAAACTTTAACAAAAAAAATTCAAACTTTAACCAGACGTACGTTAAAAAGTTAACGTTGAAAATGGCTAAGTCAATTACGTAGAAATAATAGGTGAAGGTAAAAAAATGGTCACATGTTGGATAGTTGTATGTGGTAGGCACCCCTTGGTTATGAAGCTGTGAAAGTTTGGTGGTCCTAGGTGGTACAGTACCAAAGAAATGGACTTAAACACGAAAACTTAACATTGTAAACGCAAGTCGACTGCGCGGAAAAAATGGGTCAAGTTAAAAACAAGAAACGAGGCAAAGCCACGAAGGCCAGGTTTTTTCCAAGCATAGACACTTGGATAACATAATTATACCCACTTTTTGTAGACTAGATGGCCGTGGCCTGCATGTCGCACCTTGGGGCGAGGCATGGACACTAAAAAAATAGATATAGTAGATGGAAAAACTTCAACGAAAAAACTTTAACCGGAAACACGGACGAACGGACAGACGTATGCCAAAATGCCGACGATATCGCGCTTTCCGCAAGCAGGTGTGACAATGATGATAGACACCCATGTGAAGTATCAAGGTATTGGGTGAAGCAGTTGCAGAGATATAGTACACGAAAAAACTTTAACAAAAAAATTCAAAGTAATTTGAACTTGACATAGGGCACAGGATCGCGCTTTCCGCAAGCAGGTGCGACAATGATGATAAACACCCATGTGCAGTATCAAGGTATTGGGTGAAGCAGTTGCAGAGATATAGTACACGAAAAAACTTTAACAAAAAAATTCAAAGTAATTTGACCTTCACATTGGGCACAGGATCGCGCTTTCCGCAAGCAGGTGCAACAATGATGATAAACACCCATGTGAAGTATCAAGGTATTGGGTGAAGCAGTTGCAGAGATATAGTACACGAAAAAACTTTAACAAAAAAATTCAAAGTAATTTGACCTTGACATTGGGCACAGGATCGCGCTTTCCACAAGCAGGTGCGACAATGATGATAAACACCCATGTGAAGTATCAAGGTATTGATTGGGTGAAGCAGTTGCAGAGATATAGTACACGAAAAAACTTTAACAAAAAAATTCAAAGTAATTTGACCTTCACATTGGGCACAGGATCGCGCTTTCCGCAAGCAGGTGCAACAATGATGATAAACACCCATGTGAAGTAGCAAGGTATTGGGTGAAGCAGTTGCAGAGATATAGTACACGAAAAAACTTTAACAAAAAAATTCAAAGTAATTTGATCTTGACATTGGGCACAGGGGCCGCACGGTTCGGGGTTAGAATGAAAATATGGATGATGATAAACACCCATGTGAAGTTTCAAGGTAATGGGCGAAGCAGTTGCAGAGATATAGTATAATGAAAAAGTTTTAAAACCAAAAAACTTTAACCAGACGTACGTTAAAAAGTTAACGTTGAAAATGGCTAAGTCAATTACGTAGAAATAATAGGTGAAGGTAAAAAAATGGTCACATGTTGGATAGTTGTATGTGGTAGGCACCCCTTGGTTATGAAGCTGTGAAAGTTTGGTGGTCCTAGGTGGTACAGTACCAAAGAAATGGACTTAAACACGAAAACTTAACATTGTAAACGCAAGTCGACTGCGCGGAAAAAATGGGTCAAGTTAAAAAAAAGTAACATGTTGGATAGTGATATGTGGTGGGCACCCCTTGATTATGAAGCTGTGAAAGTTTGGTGGTCCTAGGTGGTACAGTACCAAAGAAATGGACTTAAACACGAAAACTTAACATTGTAAACGCGAAAACTTAACATTGAAAATGGCTAAGTCGACTGCGCGGAAAAAATGGGTCAAGTTAAAAAAAAAAGTAACATGTTGGATAGTGATATGTGGTGGGTACCTCTGATTATGAAGCTGTGAAAGTTTGGTGGTCCTAGGTGGTACAGTACCAAAGAAATGGGACTTAAACACGAAAACTTAACATTGTAAACGCGAAAACTTAACATTGAAAATGGCTAAGTCGACTGCGCGGAAAAAATGGGTCAAGTTAAAAAAAAAAGTAACATGTTGGATAGTGATATGTGGTGGGTACCTCTTGATTATGAAGCTGTGAAAGTTTGGTGGTCCTAGGTGGTACAGTAACAAAGAAATGGACTCAAACACGAAAACTTAACATTGATTGTGGACGCCGCCCGCCGCCCACCGCCCGCCTGCCCGGCTTTCGCCAATCCAATAGCCTGGATTTTTTTTCAAAAAACCTGGCTAAAAATGGGAAATTCTGAGTCCGAAAGGGGGAGATAATCCATGATGGAGGGTCGGATGAAAAATCCGAATTCACTTTGCGCATCACATGATAACGAAGCTGCATACCAAATATCAGGCGCGTAGGTATGAAGGTGAAAAAGTTTTTCGAGTTACAAGTAAAAAATGGGAAATTCTGAGTCCGAAAGGGGGAGATAATCCATGATGGAGGGTCGGATCAAAAATCCGAATTCACTTTGCGCATCTGCACATGATAACGAAGCTACATACCAAATATCAGGCGCGTAGGTATGAAGGTGAAAAAGTTTTTCGAGTTACAAGTAAAAAATGGGAAATTCTGAGTCCGAAAGAGATAATCCATGATAGGGTGGAGCGGATCAAAATCCAAATTCACTTTGCGCATCTGCACATGATAACGAAGGTACATACCAAATATCAGGCGCGTAGGTATGAAGGTGAAAAAGTTTTTCGAGTTACAAGAAACGTGACGGACGTACGGACGGACGGACACCCGTGACGAAAACAATATACCCATTTTTTTCCCCCAAAAAAGTGGGTATAATTATAAGATATTTACCCGAGCGTTAAAGTTTTTGAAGCACCAAGTATGTGACCTTGACCCTGGGCTTGGCGGGGGCAGGACGAACGTGGATTTGGCACAGGGCGGTAGAGGACCATTAGAGCAATGTGTATATGAAATATGAAGCAGATCGGTCGAAGGATGAAGAAATTAGGACGAACGTGGATTTGGCACAGGGCGGTAGAGGACCATTAGAGCAATGTGTATATGAAATATGAAGCAGATCGGTCGAAGGATGAAGAAATTATGAGACATTTACCCGAGCGTTAAAGTTTTGTGACGGACGGACGGGACTAAATACCCCCTCCACTATCGTGGTGGGGCATAAAAACACACAAAAGCGGGGAAAAAAATGGGTATAATTATAAGATATTTACCCGAGCGTTAAAGTTTTTGAAGCACCAAGTATGTGACCTTGACCCTGGGCTTGGCGGGGGCAGGACGAACGTGGATTTGGCACAGGGCGGTAGAGGACCATTAGAGCAATGTGTATATAAATATGAAGCAGATCGGTCGAAGGATGAAGAAATTATGAGACATTTACCCGAGCGTTAAAGTTTTGTGACGGACGGACGGGACTAAATACCCCCTCCACTATCGTGGTGGGGCATAAAAACACACAAAAGCAGAGATTTATTACAGCACCCGCAACTAGCTCAGCTGAAGATGAAATCTTATTTTGGTATTTTTGTTACATAAATTAAACTTGTGAAATGATAGTCTTCCCAAATTTTTGTAAAATTTTCAAGTTTGTTGTCCATTATTGCTGCCTTCCTGGATGTTTCATACAATAGTTGAATTTGATGCTTCAGTACGCTGAGACTTGGAACTACTTTTGAACACCGGCAATAATAGAGATAGTATTTAGTTCTAATAGTATTAATGTTTGAAGATACTTATTGTTTTTTCGTAAATCCCAAAGATGAATGATTTTTCGTTAATTGTAATAGTTATATTTTTTGTCGCTAACCATTCTTGAAGTTCCCTAAATATGTTTTTTGTAACCTTACAATCCCAAAACAAAATATTTTATTGTTTCCGAAAACTTCTTACAGAATGTACATAATGGACTATTGACAATTTTAAACTTATTTAGGAAATCATTTGTGGCCAGAATATTGTGGTTTATTCGGTACTGGAACCATTTTCGAGTTGTGTCTTTTGTTATGATATGTGGCCATAAATATATTTTCTTCCATGTTTCATTGTTAAAATTATAGGTGGAGTTCCATTTAATTTTACCAGCTGGAGTTTCAGAATTGGAGTTTAATGTGAGATACATGTCTTTTGTCCCGGTTTTGTTTTTTAGTTTGTATGGAGTAAATGGCAATCGTAACTTGTTTTCGATATTGTTAAGTTTCAAACTTTTACCCCAATCTTTTATTGCTTTGAAACCCAGAATATTTAATAAATCGCCGTATGCTGTTGAGCTGTTATGGGACACAAAACAACAACAAATTAAGAATACAAAAACTTTTATTTCACAAATAATGTATAAACATAACAATAAATAGAGTTTCCATAAATTATGTTGAAAGTTTCCGAATAATCAAATATAGAATTCACAAAATGATCGCCATCAACAACGTTAACGATCAAATTGCACCACTTTAGGCAATTAATTGCACTTGAAAAGAAATCACATTTCACAGACAGGTAGAGCGCAGCTCGGCTTTTGATTGTAATAAGTCGGACGCGTACGTGTGAAAATTAGCCAAACACAAACTTCGACATCAATTTCGAGTCATCGTATAGCAAAATACAGAGAAATGTGTCCATCGCATGTAATATACATTAAACATGCAGTCAAACTTGTGTTAAGAGACCACTTAAGGGAACTGCCAAAAGTGGTCTCTTAACAGAGGTGGTCTCTTAATAGGGACAGCCATGTGGAGTGGGTACACGGATGATATATAAAAAACAACACAGTGACAACACAGTCAAGTAATAACATGTATACACATATATGTATGTTTATTAAAGTAATAACATGTACAATGGAAAACATAAGTTTGAATACACTGCAGCTCCATTATAACGCGGTGGTCGGGGTCCAAGATTTCAAACCGCGATCGAATCCGACCGCGTTATAAAATTTCAGGACATGCATGGGTACTGGTACTGCACGGGTTACTGGTATCATTCGCATTTCGGTTACAAACTATTGCGGGAAGAATTCCATTAGCAACGGACCCATATAAAATCATGTCATTTGAACAGAAGTTAAAGTAATTATTAATAATGCCTATGACATACAAACTTGTATGTATTAATGTATTAAACATAGGAGTTATTTATAAAATCATGCTTATTACGTTGTATAGTGCTCGCGATAGACAGACGCTTATTACAATGTATACTACTCGCGATCAACAGACGCTTAAACGGATTAATTGATAATAAATAATGCCTATGGTCACGTTTGTCCTGCCTATTCATGCGGTTGATACGTGCATAATCTCAGGATGTGGGGTCACGTGATCTATTGTTTACGCTGCAAGTCATATTGATGAATGAAATTTACGATTTTAAGCGAGATTGCCGTGGGCTGCAGTGTAAACAATAGACCACGTGATCCCATACCAGATAATGCTGAAACACCACTCTATTTATAGGAACGCTAAATATTACACCTGGGAGTAAAGAAAAAGAAAGGCGATCAAACAGGCAACCATTTATTAACGACAATTATGTGTAATTGAATTGATTAATACATATGTATGCCTATTCATGGGCGCTGACAGTCGCCGACGGTCGTTAAACGCGTCGTATTTTGACGGAATGGGCCGTATTTATACGGTCGCTGGTCGCAGACAGCAGGTGGTCGTTCATTGCAAGTACGTTATTATGGGAAATTCGTCGGGCGGGATTCAAACCGGTCGCTTACAGCAGGTGGTCTGTTTATTACAAGTGGTCGTTAGCACAAGTTCGACTGTATAGGGAAAATTTCGAGCGAGCCCCGCAATTACGAGCCATCGCATTTCGAGCCATCGCGATTTCACTGTATTTAAGCTTACAGCTTTTCAGCTAGCTAGCACCAGAAGTGGTTACTAAAGGAAGGTGATTTCATTGAAGCTTAGAATATAAAAGTACAGAGCTCCGCGGAGCAAAATGTCCCGCCTGGCGCAGTTTGATAGTATATATGGAGCTTGTAATAACCTTGGGGTTAGTGAGCACAACATGGGCTTTCTGTAGAATGATGCGGGATGTTGTAACAAATGCATGTATGGAATATTTAAGTATAAACTGAGTGTTAATTTGTAAGTCAGTGACCTTGACCTTTGGGGTTAGTGGGCACCATGGGCTTTCTGTAGAATGATGCGAGATGTTGTTACAAATGCATATATGGAATATTAAAGCATAAACTGAGCGTTGACTTTTCCAAACATGGAAATTTCTAATTCAGTGACCTTTGGGGTTAGCGGGCACCATGGGGTTTCTGTAGAATGATGCGGGATGTTGTTACAAATGCATATATGGCATATTAAAACATAAACTGAGCGTTAACTTTTCCAAACACGGAAATTTCTAAGTCAGCGACCTTGACCTTTGGGGTTTGCGGGCACCATGGGCTTTCTGTAGAATGATGCGGGATGTTGTTACAAAAGCATGTATGGAATATTAAAGCATAAACTGAGCGTTAACTTTTCCAAACACGCAAATTTCTAATTCAGTGACCTTGACCTTTGGGGTTAGCAGGCACCATGGGATTTCTGAAGAATGATGCGGGATGTTGTTACAAATGCATGTATGGAATATTAAAGCATAAACTGAGCGTTAACTTTTCCAAACACGGAAATTTCTAAGTCAGCGACCTTGACCTTTGCGGTTTGCGGGCACCATGGGCTTTCTGTAGAATGATGCGGGATGTTGTTACAAATGCATGTATGGAATATTAAAGCATACATAAATTGAGCGTTAACTTTACCAAACACGGAAATTTCTAAGTCAGCGACCTTGACCTTTGGGGTTTGCGGGCACCATGGGCTTTCTGTAGAATGATGCAGGATGTTGCTACAAATGCATGTATGGAATATTAAAGCATAAACTGAGCATTAACTTTTCCAAACACGGAAATTTCTAAGTCAGTGACCTTGACCTTTTGGGTTAGCGCGGGCAACATGGGCTTTCTGTAGAATGTGCGGGATTTGTTGTTACAAATGCATGTATGGAATATCAAAGCATAAACTGAGCGTTAACTTTTCCAAACACGCAAATTTCTAAGTCAGTGACCTTGACCTTTGGGGTTAGCGGGCACCATGGGCTTTCTGTAGAATGATGCAGGATGTTGTTACAAATGCATGTATGAAATATTAAAGCATAAACTGAGCATTAACTTTTCCAAACACGGAAAGTTCTAAGTCAGTGACCTTGACCTTTGGCGTTAGCGGGCATCATGGGCTTTCTGTAGAATGATGCGGGATGTTGTTACAAATGCATGTATGGAATATTAAAGCATTCCATTGATGGAAACAGAAGTTACAATGAATTAACCCGAGCGTTAAGTTTTAGAAACAGAGCTAAACGCAAAAACTTAACGTTGAATGCATGTGAAAAGTAGGTCAATCAACCATGAAAATTAGGTCAAGGTCACATGGGCTCCCTCTGTGTGAGTGGTTACACCACAGTGTTGAGTATACCAAGTATGGAGGTCGTAGGTGTTATAGTTTTCTGGAAAACTGACCTAAACGCAAACGGAAAAGCTATGCCTATGTCCCGCTTCTGCTAAAGCAGGCGGGACAAAAACAAAAGTAAAACAAAAATAATTGTAGCAATGCGTCAAGTAATATTAAAGATATCCATGATGAAGAAGCTTTGTACAAACGTTTTGACGCAAAAAATGGCTACGTGTTTTTGCAAAAATATGAAGGTAAAAAAAGGTCACGGTCATGTTAATGGTGGCATGAGTGTGTTCCCAATGC